>CAUYPK010102178.1:0-23644 GCA_963574355.1 Loris lydekkerianus | reverse complement strand
ATGGTGTACATATACCACAATTTATTAATCCATTCGTGGATCGATGGGCACTTGGGCTTTTTCCATGACTTAGCAATTATGAATAGGGCTGCAGTAAACATTCTGGTACAAATATCTTTGTTATGATGTGATTTTTGGTCTTCTGGGTATATGCCCAGTAGAGGAATTACAGGATTGAATGGCAGTTCTATTTTTAGATTTCTAAGTGTTCTCCATATATCTTCCCAGAATGAATGTAATAATTTGCATTCCCACCTTGCGTTAACCTTTGCCCCGTGTGGCCTTAGGTCCTGTTAATAATTTAGTTTCTGATTGTCACACAGAGTCTGTTTTATCCCTCTGACTATCTCTATTTTATTATTAATGCTCAACAATTGCTGTATCTAAACTGCAAAGGGGGGGAGTGAAGACACATGTCCACCTCTCTTCCTTTCTTGGCCAGCCTCTTGGCCATTCTCCTCATTTGCAGGCAAATTAATAAACTTGTTCTTTCCTTTTTCCTCAAATCACTTGTCCTCCTCCTTCATTCCCACTGATTCAGACTCAGGGACAAGTAGTGAGCTTTCTGTTAACAGCACATCCTTATGGCTCTGAGCCAGCAGTTCTCAACCTGTGGGTCACCACCCCTTTGTTATGGCGATGAAAATATATCGCAGCATTAGGAAGGTTGAGAACCACTGCCTGAGTGGATACTACTTATGGGTTGCAGATGAATAAAGTAGTAAGTGACAGACACAGGAGAGCAAGTGACAGAACAAGAAACTGACAGGAAAGACTCAAATGTAAGACACATTTCAGGAGACATAAGAATGTGTAAGAGGCCAGAATACACCACCCGCACAATATACCTCTTTGTCTTATGTTGAGAAACAGCAGAACCAGGAGAAGTTCTGAAAACAGATTAGAAGTTGCCTTTCTGTAAAGAAAATTTCCATCTTAAAGGAAATCTCTGTTTTTAAAGGTGTCTTCCTCTCTATTGGGAAGAGAAGGATAACTACATCGTAAGAAAATTTTATCAAGGCAGAAGGCAAAGATTTGAAGTCTGCACAAAATATCTTCCTTGATTGTTTTCCTGATTCACTCTCTGTAATTGACCTCTCCCATACTCTCTCTCTTTTGTCTTTATCTGAAAACTGTATTCAAGCCTGAATTCTACGCTACCTCTAAAAATTGTAGTCATGTTTCCCTGAATACCTCCCATGTCCACATGAGGTATACCTGTTAATAAACTTCTGTTTTTTTCTTGTTAATCTGACTTTTGCTACAGGGCAGTTATATTCTACAGCTAAGAAGGAAGAATTCTAGGCAAAAAATTTATTTTCTCTCCCCTATGTTAATGGAAAAAAAAAATCCAAACTCTGTAAAACAATTTAAAGAAGTTATATTCTGAGCGGAATATGTCTGTCCATGGCTAAGGAGTCATGATCAAGAAGTCTCGACTGAATGGTTATAGTTTGGTTTTGTACACTTTAAAAAGATAGGAATTGCAGGTAAAATCATAAATCAATACATGGAGGGAGTATATTGTCTTGGTCTGAAAAGACAAGACATCTTAAAGGGCAGGGCACTTTACAGTTTAAGGTGGGTAAATGAGTTTAATGATTTTTTTGCTTTGTAAGTTGTTAAAGAAATAAAGGGTTGGAATATTTTAAGATAAGGTAATATGTTAATCAGAGACAAACCACACAGGTAACTCAAGTGATCTGTGAAGCAAACTGAAGATCTGCAGGTGATTTAACCTTTGCCTGGTGAGGCATTAGGTCCTATTAATAATTTAGTTCCCGATTGTCACAAAGAGTCTGTTTTGTCCTTCTTAAGATTTTTGTTTTGCTATCAATGCTCAACAATTGCTGTATCTAAATTGCAGAAGGGGGGAATATAAGGACACTTGTCCAACCTCCCTTTTTTTATGGCCAGGAACTGAGTTTTAAGGTTTTCCTGGGATCCCCTGGGCCAAGAGGGGTGGGAGCTTAGTATTTAAGTTCATGACAGAAATGCTTACAGAAAACAATGAACTTCTAAATTGTAAAGAAAACCCAACTATTTCCTCATAAGCATTTGCAACCTGGGCTTTTCTGATTATTAGTCATACAATGGGAAGCCAAAAATAGAAAGTTCAATCAATCCAATCAAATACCATTTAATTTAATTAATTCACATTTTTACAAAAGTGAAATCTAATTATTTCACTAAAAAGAATGAGAGTTTACCTGGAATGATTAATCAGTTCCATCAAAACAAACAATTTGTTGGCAAAGTGTGAGCACACGTGCTTGGTTGTGTAAACAGCAGAATAGTCACACACATACAGCTGGGGCTTTCTAAGCTTACATGCCAAAAAAAAAAAAAAAAAAAAAAGTGAGACCATGAGGATGCTAAAATATCAGAAAAAGATATTTAAATTGATAAGAGTAAATAAATAATATCTAAGGTAATGAATAAAGAAAAAAAACACAAAATACCCAAACAGCAAAAATTAAAATGGACATGGGTCTTTAGAGCGTTTCTCTAAAGTCTCGGTAAGTTGCAGTTTGAACTTGAAGGACCTACAGATAAAATTAACAGAAGTGGAATTTGGAAGGTCACCAGTGTGTAAATGAGATCTCTAGTCTTAACACCAACTGAAATGACACCAAGCAGAATTGCTATTAGTTATGTAAATGAGAAGTCTACACTGACAGCCTGATTGATGTAGGTTCAGAAGGGTAAACAAGAACCAATTCCAACAGTCTGCTCAGAAACAATAGCAGTCTTGGGGCAGGTAGCAAGGAGCATGGGACAAAGATGGATCATCTAGGAAGAAATTGAACTCAAGAAATCCTTCTTTGGCATGCATGGTAACTTCTTAGAAAATTAAATTCCAGAAAGGAGTAGTTAAAACATGGTGTTATGATAGCTATTTTGAAAGCAAGTGAATATTCTCTACAATCTTCTGACCTGGAATAAGGAATGGGAATCTTAATCTCAAGCTTCGTCCTCTAGTTTAAAATGACTAGTTACCCCTGATGCAGGCTTTCTCAAGTTCTTAGCAAATTATTAGTGGAAGAGTCAGGGGAAAAAGGATTACAACACAAGAATTCCAGCCTTCTCAAGGAAAGAATAGTGTGACGAAATTTAAGTCCAGTTAGGCTGTTAAGCAGTTGCGTATTGATCAGTTAGGCTGTGAGCAGAAAGAAGGGCGATTTACTGTGCTCTTGGCTTCAGTTGCCTTGCAGGGGTCTTCCTCATAAAAAATTCTCCCAGCCCCATTTGTTCAAGAGTTTTCCCTGTACTGTCTTCTAAGTTTTTATAGTTCCATGTCTTCAGTTTAGATCTTTTATCCAGTGAGAACCAATCTTTGTTAATGGTGAGAGATGGGGGTCCCGTTTCATTCCTCTACAGGTTGCCAGCCAGTTCTCCCAGCACCATTTGTAAAATAGAGAATCTTTCCCCCATTGAATGTTTTTGATAGGCTTGTCAAAGATTGAGTGACTATAAGTATCTGGCATCATCTCTTGGTTCTCTATTCTGTTCCATACATCTACCTCTCTATTTTTGTGCCAGTACCATGCAGTTTTGATCACTATAGAGTTATAGTACAGTCTGAAGTCTGGTAGCGTGATTCCTCCTGATTTGTTTTTATTTCTGAGTAATGTCTTGGCTATTTGAGGTTTTGTCTGATTCCATATAAAATCAAGTACTTTTTCCAGATCTTTAAAGTATGACAGTGGTGCTTTAATAGGGATAGCATTAAATTTATATATTGCTTTGGGTATTATAGACATTTTAACAATGTTGATTCTTCCCAGCCATGAGCATGATATATTTTTCTATATGTTAACATCTTTAGCTATTTCTTTTCTCAGAGTTTAAATAGTTCTCTTTATAGAGATATTTCTCATCCTTTGTTAGGTAAATACCATGGAATACTTTGCAGACTTAAAAAAAGATGGCGACTTTACCACTTTCATGTTTGCATGGATGGAGCTGGAACATATTCATCTTAGTAAAGTATCTCAAGAATCGAAGAAAAACTATCCAATGTACTCAGCACTATTATGAAACCAATATATAGTCACTCACACTTTCATATAAAAGACAAAACACAACCATAGTGTAGGATGAAGGAGGGAAGAGGAGGGGGAAGGTTGGATGAAGGGAGGGTAAAGAGTGGGACCACACCTATGGTGCATATTGCAAGGGTACCTGTCAAATCTATTAAGTGTAGAGTATAAATGTCTTAACACAATAATTAAGTGAGGTGAACACTATGTTAACCAGTTTGATGTAAGCATTCCAAATTGTATATACAATCAGCACATTGTACCCCATAAAAGCATTAGTGTATACAGTTATGATTTAATAAAATAAACAAAAATAAATGTTAATTTGGAGGGCCTTCTTAATAACATCAAATGAGGCAATGACCATTTACCTTTGAGATAACAGGCGAATGCTTTTGCAAATTATATCCTACTATAATATGTTACTTTGATTACTATAAATGTGAGCATTTAAGAACAAAATGAATTAAACTTAATCTTTCCATAAGGTCAACTGCTTTGAGTACCTTTGGCTTATTTCCCATGCTTGTTGGAAAATCAGTCTCACATCAAAAGTTGGACTTGCATGATTATTGAGAAATTCTCTACAGGAGTTCTCAAAGAGTTCTTCTGATTTTGTTGTAAATTTCAGACACAATATTCAAATGCTGAACTCTTTAGTCCAACACATCTCTTGTGGATTACTCATCAGAAGCTACACTCTTACCATAGTAACTCCAGAGGCTATAAATCCCTAGAGATTTAATTAGAATGCAACTCTCTCCCTAGAATTAATTAGAATGACAACTTTCCATACCTGAGTTTTTCTAGTACAGGAGAGAAAGTAGTGAATGTTTCCAAAAGCCTCTCTCACTACAGAATAACAGACAGCTGTTAAAAAAATAAAAACTAGAACATAGTCCGAAATAGGTTGGTATTTTCCATGACCTAACATCCTGGGAAATTACCTTGCCTCAATGTAGTCACGAGCACACTCACTCTCAAGCTATTAATCAGTACAATATTCGTCAAATATAACTTCAAAGAGTAGTTGTTCACTTGGTTACTGCTGAGCATGCATCATGAGCACTATATTGGAGTATTTACTTTGTACCCAGCGTCGGCATTTGGGGAATATGTACTTAGTTATGGAAATAGATGTTTTATGTTGCCCCCCCCCCCTTCACCATGTTTTGACTGCAGGAATGTTCTCTCAACTGAAAACATGGCTGAGTGTTTCTTCCTGGCTCAGCCTCCGATACTCATGGGGGGAATGATCAGCATAAAGTCACTTCTTTTTCAGAGTGAAATTTACTTGTCATAACAATTGCTGTCCTAAATAGTGTTCATCCTCCCATACAATTGGTATTTGGCAGTCAACAATGCAGCACCTCACTTCATTCATGGCCTGGGCAGTGGAGGCTTAAAAGTGTGGGGTCATGGAAGACTTTCGGAAACATTTCAGACTCAAGAGTGAGGAGTGAAGAAAGGGAGGCCAGGAAATGGCAGAAGCAAGATTTGGGGTCCAAGGTCATAGCATAGTGGCAATGACCCTGTATGCATTAGTGCCTAAACCTGTGCAAGGTGCTCCATGTGTAATAGTTGAGCGGGGAAAGGTGCCCGCCCTATTGTGTAGGGGACAAAGTGGGAGTTCAGAGAGGCAGGTGACTACTCATTTCACACTTTTGGACCCTCAGGTATTCCCACACCCAGATCTCCATTCTGTCCCCTCTCTTTGCACTTCCCTCCCAGATGTGCACTCATTTTGTTTCAGATGTGTCACACTCAGAGAAAGACACTATGGATTAATCCGTTACTCAGTACTCTCCCAGAGGGAAGGTTCTGAGGCATTCTGGGGTCTTGGGAAGTACCACAAGTCACAGACAGTGCAGGCTCTCCCTAATCCCCTGTCCCTAACAGGCACAGAATTATTTCAAATTTTTATTTCTTAAATAATCTGTGTTTTATAGGCCAGCATGTGTTCTGTGTTGGTAATGTTCATGAGAGCTGAGAAATGTGTTTTTCTGCTGTGGTTCGATGGAGTCAAGATAGCAATTATATTCAGGAGATGATGATGTTGTTCAGTTCATCCATGCCTTTCCTGGTTTTCTGACTGCTGGACTTGCCTATTTCTAATAAGAGGGTATTGAAGCCCCCAGTGACAATAGTTGATTTGACTATTTCTTCTTCAGTTTTAACAGTTTTTTGTCTCATGTTATTTTGACACTTTTTTGTTAGCTACATATGTGTGGAGGATTGTTACGTCTTCTTGGCAAATTAATTGTTTTTTATAATATAATGCCTCTTTATCCCTGATAAATTTCCTTACTCTAAAGTGAAATTAATTATTCAGATACCCTCACTCTCTTGTGATTAGTGTTGGTATGAAATACTTTCTGGAAACCATTTCCTTATACTTTGTAAGTCTTTAAAGTAAGTTTCTTGTAGACAACCTATACTTGAGTCATGTTTTATGATCCACTCTGACAATACTAACTTGTAATTTATGTATTTAGGCCACAGATATTTTTAATCACTTTAGTGATTACTGATAGGGTTGAATTCATACCTACCATGTTTGTAGTTCTTTTTATTTGTTTTCCTGGTTATTTTATTTTTTTCTATTTTTGTCTTTCATTCTTTTTCTACCTTCGTAGTTTTAATTAAGCATTTTATTTATACATGCATATTTTATTGCTATTATTATTTTGGACAAACTATTATCTATTATCAATTAACATGAAAAATAAAAGTTTTTATTTTACCTTCACTTATCACTTTTTCAATGCTCTTTTTTCAATGTACGTCTGAGTGAGTGAGTGAGTGACCTCCATCATCTCTCTTCTCTTTAATTCATATTGACATTTTGTGTAAAGCATGTCTTTTGGCAAGGAATTTCTACATTTTTTTTGTGTGTGTCCTAAAAAGTCTTTGTTTCTAGTTCACTTTGAAGCATAATTTAACAGGATACAAACTTCTAGGTTGGTGTATTTTTTTCCTGAACACCTTATATATTTCATTCTACTTTTTTCCTACTTTCATGATTTCTGAGAAGTCAAGTGTAATATTTATCTTTGCTCCTCTATAGATAGACTAATTTTTTCCTTCTGGAATATTTCAGAAATGGCTATTTACCATTATGTTTCTATAATTCGAATATAATATCCCCAAGTGGGTTTTTGAAAGATTTCTGTGTGTGTGTTGGGGCTTTTGTTGTTGTTTGTTTGATTTTTCATTCATCCTTCTTGATGTTCTGAGGTATCTGAATCTGTGGTTTGGTGTCTAACATTATTTTTGGGAAAATAGTCATTGTTGTTTAAAATATTTCTTGGTCCCATTCTCCTTCCTTCTTATGATAGTCCCAATATGCATATTTAATACGTCTTGTAGTCTCCCACTTTTGACTATTATAAACCAGGCTAGCTATAGAATTTTGAAAAAAGTTAAATGGCACACAAACTTTATGCCACTCTGTGTATTTTTTTAATTTTTTTTGTCTTTTTTCTCTTTGCTTTTTGGTAGTGGTAGTTCCAGTTATAATATCATCACATCATCAAACTCAGGTATTGATTTTTCAGTCAGGTTCAATAACCTAATAAGCCCATTAAAGACATTCTTACTTTCTGTTAGAGTGTTTTCAATTTCTAGCATTTTTTTTTTTTTTTTTTTTTTTGGTTCTTTCATAGAATTTTTGTAATCCTGCTTACATTGCCCATTAAGTTTTTGCCTGATGGCTGCTTCATCCATTGGAGCCATTGGCATGTTAATCACAGCTCTTTTAAATTCCCAGTCTGAGAATTACAACATCTCTTCCATACCTGAATCTGACTCTGGTGCTGGTACTGTCTCTTCATACTGTTTTTGCTTTTAGTTTGTGCTGTGGTTTGGGTGTGGTTTGTCCCAATCAAAACTTATATTAAAATTTGGTTATGGGGAGGTGCCTGGGGCTCAAAGGAGGAGGGCACTGGCCCCATATGCCGGAGGTGGCGGGTTCAAACCCAGCCCTGGCCAAAACCTGCAAAATAAATACATAAATAAATAAATAAAATAAAATTTGGTTACAAATGAAGAGTTGTTGGAGGTGGGGCCTACTGAGAGATGTCTGGGTCAAGGGGGTGGGTCCCTCCTGAACAGGTCTGCGCCCTCCCTGGGAAGGAGTGAGTTCTCACACCTGATGGGAAGGACTGCTTGCCCAAACAGCAGGTGTCTCTCATGCTTCCTCTCTCAACAGGTGATCCTCGCACCACTTTCCTCCACCATGAGTTGAAGCAGCTGGAGGCTCTCACTAAATGTGGCTGCTGGATCTTGAACCTTCTGAGTTCTAGAATTATAGATCAAATAATCTTATTTTTTTATGAATCACTCAGCTTCGAATATTCTGTCATATCAATACTAGATGGGCTAAGACAATAAGTCTTATAGCTTTTTCTTGGTAATGATACTTGTTACTGAGGAAAAGAGATGACTGTAAATAGGCCTTCCGTAATGTGGTGGTCAATCCTGTGGGGAGGGAAAGCATCATGTAGTCCCATAATTAAGTCTCAGTCTTTCAATGAGAAAGAGTTTGAACTTTGAACTTCAGTACTCCTAGTTTTTTTCACCCCCACCCCCCTGGAGGTGCATAATAGATAGTGAGGATGGAGTTGGGAGGGTCCCTTCCTCCATGAGGAAGGCTACAGAAGGCTGGAGGTGGCTTTTTCTTTCCCCCAGGTCAGTTAGGCTCTGAAAAGCCCCAGCAGGTTAGGCTCTTGTTAAAAAGTTTCTTCTAAAGGAAGAACTGTGAAAAAAAATCAGAATTCTCTGGCATATTTTAAAATAGCTACTTTCTCCTTCCCCTTACTAGAAAGTCAAGGGATGTTTCTCTGTTGTTTACACCGAGAACTTGGTCAAACACCTGGAGGTGAAATTCACCCCAATAACTAGGTTCCCTTGGAGTTTTTGACTTTCACAATTGTCTACATTGAGCTTCCAGCAATCTGTCAACTGTACAGATTTATACATGCTTATTTTATTGCTATTATTATTTTGGACAAACTATTATCTATTATCAATTAAGAACACAAAAAATAAAAGTTTTTATTTTACCTTCACTTATCGCTTTTTCAATACTTACTCTTTTTTCAATGTACGTCTGAGTGAGTGAGTGACCTCCAGCATCTCTCTTCTCTCTAAAGGTGCGCGTTTCCTTCCTGGAAGTTTCTGCCTGTGGGTTTTGCTCTGGTCAGTTGTGATTCTTATTTGCTTATTATTTTCTCAAATGTGTGGGCAGCAGTTTGTCCTACCACCTCACATCCTTAGAGCTGTAAGAAGAGTTTTCAAGTTTTTAGTCTGCTCAACTTTTTAGTCATTAGGATGAAGTGGTGACTTTCAGACTCCCTACATGCCAGATGAAAACTGGAATTTGGTCTATCTTTCATCCAACGCAGGGGTCCTCAAACTGCGGCCCACAGGCCACATGAGGCGGTGTGATTGTATTTGTTCCCGTTTTGTTGTTTTACTTCAAAATAAGATATGTGCAGTGTGCATAGGAATTTGTTCATAGTTTGTTTTTTTTTTTAAACTATAGTCCAATGGTCTGAGGGACAGTGAACTGGCCCCCTGTTTAAAAAGTTTGAGGATGCCTGATCCAAAGTGTTGTCACTCTGTGGTTCCTGGTTGTGTCCAAAACGAGTTTCCCTCTCTTGCGTGGGACACACAATTATGATTTCACTGTCGATCTCTCTGTACCTCTTTTTTTCCACTATATTCACACCATAGACGTAGCCTATGTCTAAACCTTTGATAGATTTGAGGGCTTTTCTTCCAACTCTGTGTCTTAGCAGGTATTTTTATCTTCAAAGTTCTTCCCAGGATGTTGAAGTTATGTTTTGCAATGGTCCCTCAAAAAGTGTTCAAAGACATGATTTTACATTTTATGTTTTCTCTTATTTAATGGATATTATAATCAATGTTGTCACTTCTTTTTAAATAATTTTATGATCCTGATACTGCATAATTATAATTGTAATGTCATTAAGGCATTCACCAACTTATTCAATAATAATTAATACTGCTTAAAAGTCAAGGCCACTGTTGTCATGACATAATTTACCACATGCCCTTCCATGTCTGATGTTACTAGCTGTAGTTTTTATCACCATATTTGAGAAACTAAACTAGAGGCTGTCTATACCTCATTTATAAGCCTAGAAGATAGGTATTATTATGATTTTATACATCAGGAAGGTTAAGATCAAAAGACTGAAAATCTTTCTGCAAGTCACAGAGCTAGTGAGTGACAAATTCAAGACTCAGCGCATTGTTTCCCTGTCCTGGTGTCCTGTAGACACACGGCTTCATTTGCCAGGGACTTCCTGGATGGGTCTCTTTTGCCTTCTTTTTTATTTTTTTTACTTTCTCTTTTCCATATATGTGGTTTGGTATGTATTCATTATATTTCTGACTTTCTATAATCTGCACACAGTGATACTTTGCCTCTTACATGTGTAACCTTAAGTACTTTTATTTTATTTATCAAAATCCTCTGATAATTTTCTCTAGTTTGGAGTTATTTGGTCCCTTTTCCTCTCTTTTTGTGTTTTCAGGTACAATTAGAAAATGAACTATAGAAACAGTTTTTCCATTTATTGGTTATTAAATTTGACTTCGACCAATGGAAGTGAATAAAATCCTAAAACCATTGAATTAGTTAAAATAGGTAAATTATCCTGAAATACCATGTTGCCAAATACTATTCTATATAAAAGACCCGTAGGCTCTTTTGGGTTTCTTGCACATTTTGCCTTACCCATCTCAGGACAGGATGGTGCTCAGTTTTCTTAAGCTTCTGTATCAGTTGCTGTACGGGACTCATCTCATTCTCCTGCACTGAAATAAAATCAGAGTGAGACACTCACCAACAGGCAACCTGCTCCCCTGGTGTGGCAATGGGGACCTTTGCAGCTACTTAAAGCAGAATTTCCAATGGCCACATCTTCTAGAATACAGAAGCATTTTCCCTTAGTAATTTGAACTTTCCTTCTATTTGGGGAGATCATGAGATCTGCTCCTCTTCCATTCCTGAGGTGTGTACAAAATGAATTCTCTTATCAGTCCTGCCTGCCCGGTGCAGATAATTTAGTGGCAGAATAGAGAGCGCCTTTGTGTGATTTCTGCCTAGGTGCTTTTGCAAATGCAACGTGTTATTTCACAGACCTTTTACATTTTTTATTACAAGTTGCTGCATTTGGATTAGCTACAATCCCTCTTTTTAATAGACTATATCAAAAATGTTTAAATTCCATAGCATTGGTGGAACCAAACATTATGTCTGAGGACAAGAGCCAAGAGTGTGCCAGCGAGTGTTATCAGCAGCTTTAAATAGGCACTGAGTTTGAAGACAGGTACACGATGAGGGGGAAGTCAGGCCCGACAGGTTATTTAGCTTTCGATTGGGAGGAAGCTGTTGTTGCTGGCGTCTGTACACCCAGCCAGTGTGATTTATCTGATCCATTTCAGTGAATAGAATGAAATGACTCCTGTATGGCAACTGATACAGAAGCCACGGCTCTGAGCTCAGGACGCTGGTGCTGCTTAAATATCTAGGCTAAGTACTTTTAAATTAGCATTTTAATCTTGTTAGTAGTCTGTAAACGAGGACCCCTCTAAGCAAGAAACGTTCACAAATAAGGCCATTTCCTACCAGCCAATAATATTTGGAAGACTGAAACTGTCTCGCTAAGGAGGGTTGACTTTGTAGCAAGGATTTTAACAGATATCCAAACAGACCACAGGCACTCTCTCTCTGGGACTCTGCTTTGACAGTCTTGTAGGGGACTGAGGTCACCAATCCCTCCCCCCAATCCTATTTTACTGTCACATCTAACTTTCTTCCCCACTTTCTGTGGCCTGCTTGGAGGATGCTGGTGGCATGAGAGCATTGAGAGAAGAGCCCAGCGCCTTGGGTGGGATGTACCAACACCTGCCCACACGCAGAGCCCCAGGGCCTCATTTCCTTGTTATTTCTACAGGAGTGTCATAGCTCATAGGGACAATTGGCCAATGCACTAGAGGGCCAGGAAGAGGTGGGTGGGGGGGGTCTCCTGCATGAGCTCTGTCCACCTTTTTGCCGTCTCTCACTGCAGCTCCTCTTGTTGTCATGCTTATAACATTTTAATTGGTGTACCTATTGATTGTGGGCAATGTTGTCGAACTTTCTAAGGGCCTGTGGCTTGTCTCAGCCTCATCCCACACCCACTCATGGTGCATCTGTCATCTACTTCAGCCCCAAGGACACTGGCATTGGGGTCAGAGTGTGGCGGACACAGATGTACTGCCTGGGTCCCCTTTCAGGGAAGAATTGCTCTTCCCAGGGTCTGAACAACCTCATCAGCTGGTTCTCCTGCCCAAACTACTTCCTGTCTCCAAATGGCAGGGCCATCTCTTTCCACGTTGGGGCAATTCCCACCGACTGTTTTAGTTCCAGAGCTCCACCCTGGGACAGGGAGCTGTCCTTGGGCCTGTGCCACATGGGACTTCCTCCTTTTCCCAATTCTGCTTGTCCCTACCTCCCCTTTCACTGGGGTGGTTCCCGAGGGAGCTCCCTGTCAATGGTCTGTACTTGAGTCACTTTCCTGGGGAACCCGAAAAGCACACACAACAAGGCCTGGTCCTTGCCCTTGAGACTTTCTAGGTCAGTGTGGCCCAGTGTGACGATGCATGAAAAGAGGAACAGGAAAGGGGCTGTGTGAGTCACGGAGATGGAGTGGGCAGAGGGCAGGAGGGCAGTGGGTGGCCAAAAGGCAGCAGATTGAAATGTCTCTTGAAGAATAAAGAAAAATACAAAACATTAGAAGGACAAAAGCAGAGAGAGGACAGATTATTCCAGATCAATGGGAAACAGAAATGATTCAAGTGCAACTACATTTTAAGGGACATAGAGATGTCAGCAAAAATAGTAAACAGCAGAGATTAAACAGTTAGATAAGAAGCCATGCAGAATCCTATGAGCTAGATTAAGGAAATTTGACTTTGTTTTGCAAACCAGGTTAAAAAAAAAAAAGTTAAAAAACAAAAAGAGGAAAATCTGAGACAGAATTCAGATGTATAAAATGAATACCAGCAGAGCTACCTGGACTGGTCCAGGCCTGGAGCTTGGCCTCATCCAGCCTCTCTGTTCCTCAAGTGCTTCAGTGGACTTCTACGACCTTGGAGAGCACAGTTTGGAACCCATAGGAAAATGATGCCACCTTGAAGTATTTTTACAAAAGAGGTTTACAAAATAAGGTTTTCATTTTAGAACATTACTCTGTTTACAAGAGGACTAAGAGTTTGGATGAAAGACTTAAAGGCAGGGATCCCCCTTAGGAAATAACTTCATTTTTCCTGGTAGAAAAAGGCGAGGACAGTTACAGCACGGGCTGGAGAAGAGGGGAAGGCTGACTAGATTTGGTGATCAACTGACTTGGAGATTAAGCCAGCAAGAGAAATGGAGATGAGCTGGGGGTTATCGTACAGAAATAACATGGAGCAGAAGTGAACTGGGGCAAGGTGGAGTTGGAAAGTCTCTCTTGGTGGTCAACACCTCATGGACCCGGGCACTTCCTCCCAGGTTTGAAGGATCAGAAGGAACGTGGTGACGGTCCTGCCAAATCAGATATGCTGGAAGGGGACTGAGAGGGCATCAGGCATTCAGGTGTACTGTGAGGTGGACGAGATCAAGAGTAGTTGACAATTTCTGCACCTGTCGCCCTTCCCTGCCCACCACATAGCTGTCCACCCAGTGGCTTGGCTGGATATTAGTTATTGGCAGGGCATGAAGTCCAAAAGATGATAGTAGAAAAAATCCACAGAGTCTGGGTCTTCTTAGACACACAGAGTCTTGGCCTGGCTAATTTGAGGCTCCTATGTAGCAGTAGAGGTGTGCGGAGTCCTGGGGGTCTCCATCCGGAAGAGTCATCAGTGAGGACACTAAAGCATTTTCAGTGCAAGGAAAAGAGAGATCTCCCTCCTTCCACCGCCGGCTCCTCACCCCTTTTCCTAAATTCTGAACACACCTCACTGAGGGTTCCGATGAGGTCAGATGCCCCACATGCATTCCCACATCCCTGGAGGTAAGCTCTGGGTGCCAGGGAGCCTTTGCTCCATCAATGTTGATTATTCATGTTTGAAGCTTGGTTGACATCTGAACATTTCTGAACTTCAATTTATACCCCCAGCCCATTCTGGAGACCCTGACTTCCTGCTGCTTTTGCCAAGCTGTCCACACAGAGACCTGGGAGCTGTTCTATCCTCTCATGTCGTGGTTATTGTCCATACTGCAGACTGGCCTCATCGGCCTGAACCTGCTCCCTCACGTCCCTTTTGTAAACAGCCAGCTTCTGTGAACTACAACCTCACCACTCAACATGGGGCTAAGGAGTCACTTGGTCCTTAAATTTTACTGACCCTTAGTGTTACCTGGAAAATGTTCCAAAAATACAGATTCTGTAGTCTCACCTTGGGTTTTCTGAATTTTAATGAAAGATTAGATTGTAGAAGGTATACTTTTTAGAAAGATTTTCAAAATCATTTCTATAATTCCAAAGCCCTGAAGAACTAGTGACTGGGCTTAGCAATCTCCTTGTCCTACCCTGTCTATTGACGGGGACCAGAGAGAAGACGGCTGAAGAGAAACTCTGGAGAGCTGGTGCTCTGATCTGGGAGGAAGGCCTACATGCTTTGCCTACAGGGCGAGCAGATGGCAAAGTCTGTGTGCTGTTGTGAAGCTCTCAACACGGTCTGCTTGGTAGTCAGGATTTCAGGAGAGGGGCACACGATTTCCGCCCCCCAAATCCACTTCAGACTGATCAAAAGCCTAGGAAACTCCTCAGCAGAGACCCAGTATCCCGTATCGTACAGGAACAAACTCTCATTTGTTAATCTGTCCTTGGTTAGAAGTATTTGAAAATATACTTGTTAAAAAATAGGCCACTTCAAGTATACAGAGAAATAAATGCCTTCAACTATCTCAGTTCTTCTCACTCTTTCAAGTTAACCTGTAAACTGCCTGAAAGTTTACTATTTTTGCAGACACCATGGCACACATGTGTGTTCCCACGGTAGAGACAGAGACAGGGAGGGGGCAGGAAGAGGGACAGAGACAGGGAGGGGGCAGCAGGAGTAAAAGATGGAAAGAAGGGAGAGAGGGGTGTAAACTTGACAAGCTATTTAACATTTCTGTGTCATGATTTCCTTATCCAAAGGGTTGGTAAAAGCACCTGCCTGGTAGGGGCATTCTGAGAATTAAATGAGTTAATAGTTTTACACCTCGTAGGCCAGTGTCTGGGGACTGCAGGAAACACTATCTAATCGTGGTCCACAAACCTGCGTGTATGTACTTTTCATATACCCTAGACACAAGTTTATAACTCACAGTTTTTCACTTAATGCAATGATTTTGAGCTCTATTATATGTTAGTGCATACAAATATAATTTTTGTAACAATTATATAGATTGCATAGTATTATATAGATGGACTCTAAATTACTTAGTAATATTTCTGGTGGGCAATTGTATTATCTTCAAAGATACTGTTTTTAAATATTGCAATAAGTAACGAAATAAATGCATGCATTTTTTTTACTTGCATGAGTAGGAAAGAAAATGTAGATTAGAAAGTCTACTTGTAGAGTCAGGAGGATGCGTATTTTCAGACTTGAATGATAATGTCAAGTTCCTGTCCAAGGGCTACTCATGGGAAGTGTATGAGAAGGCCCCTTCCCCTCGCGCTAACAAGAGCTGGATATTACAGGCTTTTAAAAATATTGGCTAATGTGAGGTGGTGAAGAATGATAACTTGATTTTGTTTTAATTTCAGACAGAATTCTATCATAGAGAAGTTAGAGAGTAGGTGTTTTCAGCTATTTATCTGGACAGTGAGGAAAGACACCAGCTAACCTGTAAGGGTAGAGAGCTGAAACAGGAAGTGAGGCATTCAGGAAAGTTCTTAGCATTAGCAATCCCTTATAGAGATTGTTAAACCCATTCATTCAATGTAGGCATTACTACTATTGATAGCTTTTTCCTGACAGTAATTGCAATGTTAAGCCAATTGCTTCTTGAGGATAACAATGAATACATAGATACTCATGTAGATACAGAAAATAGATGCCGATGTAGATACAGACAATATGAGATAACACATCGATGAATAGGCAACTGACAAAGATAGACATAGCTGGAGACCAGGAGAGGGACAGAGGTAGGAGGAGTTAGATGCAATTGTATCAAATCCTATTAACTTGTGTTGCTATAAGGAAACGTGGGGGTTCCAGTTAATAGTGTTTTTCTGTGCCTTGTGGAGTAGCTGATGTATATGGTCAATGTATGCGATAGCATGATGTGTGCAAGATGCCTGCCCCTCCTCCCCCAGGTCTGCCATGTACGAGCTGACCGTGCTGTGATGTGTACAAAAATGCCTGCCCCCTCCCCCTTCTGCCATGTATGAGCTGACCGTGCTGTGATGTGTGCAAAGATGCCGGCCCCCTCCCCCCCCAGGTCTGCCATGGACCAGCTAACCATGCTAATGTTCACTTTCCTCCCTCTGAGCTGTACTTTCTACACTTATACAATGAGGACTAGAACACGTATCTCAAAGTGGAGTAGTGGAGATTGACAGCATGAAATCAATGAAGCATCTCATTGAGTTTCGCCGTAGACACGGTGAGAAGGATGACTCAGTTTTACACAGGAGAGCTGCAGCTCCCGGACTCACGTGCCTTGCTCTAGGTCGAATGGCGGAGTAATGACAACCCTGGACCAAGAACACAGGTCATCTGACTGGCAGCAAGGTCCTCATACCACCGAGTTTCACGTACTCAGAATGCTTTTCTACGTGTGAAGCTCCCTTCAGACCAGCAGGCGTGTTCCTTATCTCAGAATAGATCCACTGGCAAACCACTCTCGTAAGTTCAGGCCACATGAGATTTTGTCATAATTATATTTATGTGAAATATTTTAATGACTAGAATTGAAACTATTGAAAAATCCAAGTTCTAAACATAAATGCTCCTGAGAAGACTTTTATCAGATGAGGGATGAGGGCCACAGAGCTGTAGATTAGAAGCACGGCATCTGAACTGAACTTTAGGTACACAGGCTGTGTGTGTCTGGACACGGAGTTTTGCTGCCCATGAGAAGTAAAACCAGGCAGTGAGACTTCGCTCTTCCTCTAAAATTTCTCCTATAACACCCAGGTCAGATTTGTGAGTCAGAACACTTTTCCATGTTTCCTGGGGAAATGTCTCTTGGCGTTACCCAGGTTGAACACTAGATGTCACTGTGTTGCAACGAAATTTGAATTTTGAGTGCATTTTGTGTGGCTGTAAATAAGGCGGGTGGGTGGGGGTGACACTTCTTAAGGAATTATCAGTCTGTCTCAGTAGTCTTCTAAATATTCACTTGGGCCAAATATTCTAGGACTTACTTATCATCTATGCAGTTTTATTTCAAATAAACACGTGCCTAAGATATATATATATTTTATCAGTGGTTTCAAAGGTCGTGTTTGAAGGTTCCTTTTTTCATGCCTTTGTGCAGTGAGGTTGACAGCAAGATAGACAGACGGCAGCAGCGTGGCCAGTTTTCCTCTCAGCCTGGGTCCTCACCGGGCCCCAGACTTCGCGTCACACTGACCTCTCCAGCTGGCAGTCCCATGGGCACCACAAACCCATCATCTGTGACCCCTTCTCATGACCATGTCCCATCTCTCTAATTCCTAACCTAAGGCAGGGCCATAAAAGTAGTTTCATAATGAAATATATCCGGGTGACGTTTAACTTTACTGCTCTTCAATGATGACATCCAATGAGTCACTACGACCCTATTTTTATTCATTGTTGTCCCTAAACCCTAACAAGATCCTCTGCATATATGACCTGGTGCAGCAGAGTCACTGTCATATTTCCTGTCTGTCTTTGGTGTATTCTTCTATCTCTTCTTTTTATCCCTAAGTCTTTGCTGGTATTGCTGTTCCTGCCTAGAAAGCCTTAGATGCTTTTTCTAGTTGGCCAATGTGTTTCTCAAAACCCAACTCTGAAGTACCTTCCTCGGTGCATTCTCATCGTAAACCTCCCTTACTTTTTGCATAGTGCATTCTAATTATTTCCTTAATTATTCTAAATTATTTCTATCTTCCCTTTAGATCATACAAAGTCCATCCTATTTCGATAATGCGTCATACATGGTAACAAAGGGACACTTTTGTATGACATAGAAAATTTTCTTTAATTTTGAATTCATTAATTAAAATTTAACAGAATGGTAAAATAGAAATTTCATTTGAGGCACTAACAAATCTCCAGATGTCTTATTCCAGAATGAGGTACAATATATGGAGGCTGGATTCCAGAAAGAGGAAGAGAAGACCAATTTCACGGCTCATCACCCCTCACCCCCTTGGTGATATGAAAGGTGTTGAAGGAGCTGGAGCTGGAGATGGAGTTTTTGATATACTCCAAGGAATGAGAGTGCTCTCCCCTGCATCTCAAGGCAAAGAACATTCACTTAAGGGAAATCACTCAGAAGGCTAGATACCGTGGTTTGCCTTTTCGTGAACACAGTGAAATCATGTCTGGCTCCCTTTCCCAAGGTCCTGAGGATGAAAAGTGAGGGGAAGAGAGCTTCCGTGAGAGTTGAGAGAAGAGGAGGCTGACACTTGGGCAAGGGTTTAATACTTCTTCCCCAGGAAGCAGGCACAGGCCATAAACAAGGCCCATTGGCCAACATGTAAGTATGTGTTAGACTGACCTCTGCCAATGAGGGCTCCTTATTAGGCCAAGAAGACTTTGATCAAAGAGTAATCTGATGCCTAGGTTCTGAGCGAGGATATGTAATTGACCATCAGGTATGGTGTTCCGACTATTAAGCTACAGTTTCTCAGCTCCAGACCCAGCCTTTTGCACTTAGCTCCATGATGCTGGGCACGTTGACAGATGTCACGCCACCTTTCTCCTCATCAACTCCCTGATGAGTTCTGCCCACATGCTGCTCGAGGGAGGAGATTGCAAGGCTGCAGGAGGGACCAGGGACTCTGCTCTCTCTTGCATATTGCTCACTTTAGTGGCATCCAAACAGTGTGGCTTTCCCTGCAGTATCTGTTAAGGAGTATTTTGTCTCAGTGTCTAGTTTTTCTCACATTTCTGTAACCAGCCTCATCATTCTCCCTCCGTGGGCAGCACCCCTTCTTCAGCAGTCTGAGTCCCGCTGCATGACCTCCAGACAGCAGCCGCTCCTCCAGGGCCGGGCTCCCCGTCTGCAAGGCTCCTCCTCCACGCTTCCAGGTCCCTTGCCTTGGTCCCTTTTTTCCCCAGACCTAGGCCAGGGTACTTGTTCCTGCACTGACTGCGGCCATGGGAGTTCAGTTCCTTATTTACTTTTTTTTCTTTAAGTCATTTGCTGTCTGTCTAACCCATTCCCTAAGTTAAATTGTCTCTGTTAAAATAGCCAGTATGCTTCTGGACTCCGATGACAAATGTGAGCTACATCTCCACAAAATTGTTTCCAAAGAGGCAGGGTCCCTGCTGTACACACCTGCTTAGCCAGTGTGTGCACACCTGCTGGTGACCAAAACTGTCTGGTGAGAACTCTCATCATCTTCCTCCCATCCCAAGCGTGTCATCCTGGAGGGGTGAGGCCAGCAGCATGGCAGGGGGCTGGTGGCAGCACTGGGTGGAGAAAGTCTGGAGAAGCCAGCCAAGGCCTTGGGCGTAGTTGAAGGATGGAGTCTCAATGGAATCCAGTTTTTGTGTTGATTAGTACTTGAGACTGTAGTAATCACAAGCTTTATGAGTAATACACAGTTTTTATGCCTTATAATGTATCTGGTAACAACAGGAAGAGCTGGCCCACTGAGCAGGCTTAAAAGAAGTAGGGGACACAACAGTGACCTGCTCCACTGGCACAGGTGTAGACAGCCAGGTAAGTTGTCACCTACAGGTAAGCTGGTGGTTCTATAGGAACCCCAGGGGGCACGCAGCCCAGGGTGTCTGGGCCAGCAGGAGAGTTGCTATATTTCTATTTTCTCCACTAGCCTAGAGACTGCCCTGCGCAGCCCTGGCTGGATTAGGGAATTTGCCATATATCCGCACTTTCATTCACCGGCCAGCTCCCTAAAGACAGGGAAAGCCGTGTGCTCATTCCTGGCAGATGGCACAGGGGCTGACAAATGCTAGATGGGAGACAAGGCTCATCGTTAAATGGTAAGAACCACAGCAGAGAACTGTCAAAAGTCAATGAAAGGAGTAGCAGGGTCAGCGATCTCCAAGTGTGGCCCTGGGGCTGGGAGGCAGGCATGGAGGCAGGAGGGGGCCCAGCTTGCCTTGGAGGGCTGTCCAGAGAGCCAGGAGACCCCTGGGGAGGAGGAAGCTCAGACACGGGGTGGGAGTGGGGACCCAGCCACCGCCAAGCACCCCCGGAATGAACCTGCCCTTCCTCGCCCCGCAGCCGTCCCTCCCTCGGAGCAGCCCCGCGCCCCGAGGTGGGCGGCTGGTCCTGGCAGAGGCCCGGTGGCTGCGCAGCGCGGTGTCCGGGCGCCCGGCTGGGCTGCGCTGGCCGCCGTCTCTGCCCTCTCTCCGGAACTGTTTTTTCTGCCTGCTCTCTGAAAGCCTTATTGATTGCTCAAAGTGAACTGCTCAGCCCACGGTTTCCTCAGCCCCCGGGCAGCTTGCATTTCCTCTGACGTGGCTCTGTCTTCCCCCCTCCCGCAGCCCCGGGCCTTTCACATTTCAAATACTTGACAGCTGGGGGAACTTCTGCTTCCGCCCAAAGAAGGACTCTGTGGCGTGGACAATGGCGGGCCAGTGGCGCAGGGGCCGCCGTCCCTCCAGCTGTGACCCGCTCCTCAGAGCCCCAGCGGCCAGCTGCGCCCCGCCCCGCCCCCGGAGGGCGCCCCTGGTGGCGGGCCAGGAGGCGGCAGGTGAGGCCGGCTGACGTCAGCGCAGGTGCACGGCCCCTCCCCCCACCCGGCCCCCGCCCTGGACCCGCGCCCCGGGCCTCCCTCCGCGCACCCAAGAAACCCGCAGGGCTTTAGGGGGGGGGCAAACCCGGGATGGGGGTCCCTGATTCTGCCCGCAGCCAGGTGCCTTTTGGAGTAACTCGGCTTTGCACACATCCCCTGTGTCTTCCCAATGGAGTTTGGAAAAACCTTGTACATAATGCCATGGACATCGGTGCCTGTTGAATTCCTGTCGTCTTTCTAGTCCTACTTTGTACAGCCCGACTGTCCAGTCCCGCAGCCCGAGCGTCTTCTCTTTGGAGCGCCGTGGTCTGGCGTCCGGCCGTGCTGTTTGCAGTCTTCAGTGAGAACAGCAAGTTCGTAGTTAGACTATAGCAACTGCCAGGAGCTAACGCCGCTCACATGCCTGGGCATTGAGTTCCCTCAACACTGGGATGGGACAATTGTCACTTGACACGCAGGGAGCCAGGACACCTGCAGGGCCACCCCCAGATGACCCCACTTCTCTGCTGGCATGTGTACCTGCGCTCTACATGTTCTGATCACTCTCCTGGCACCAGAATATCCTTGAAATTCCCTCATGCCGCCTCCCGACCTCACCTTCCAGGCCTGAGGATGGAGTCGATGGAAGGAGGCAGCCGGAAATGTCCCAGGTACCTCTATGACACCTGCTGTGGGGTCTTCCGGGTCACGCATTTGACTTAACCCAGGAGAGTTTCAATATTTCCAATTTTTATTTTGGTTGTACTGGATAGTAAGAAAGAAAAAAAAAAAAGTAGTAAAGTCCTTACCATGGCTTCTCATATTAGTGGGCTGCTCTCAGAGTGGAGTTCTTAAAGGGAAATGAGGAATGTGAGATAAAAGAGCTAAACCATCTACCAGAATCACAGAAGGACACAAACTGATTCTAGTGCACGGGAAGTCTTATGCTCATAGTTCTAACTTGGTCTAGAAATGGCATTTGTTTGGACCACCTCTTATCTTCTCATATATATTTGAATTTATTACAGGTACTTAAAGTTAATCTGCTTAACATTTCAATAGTCCAGACTTCCCGTCTCTCTAGACAAGTATCATATGGGCTGGTGACACTGGGCCTTCATCTTCACATGGTGACAATCTGTGGATAGGGATTTGCCTTGGCCACTGTGTATTAAGGGTAGCCCTTAACCTGCTTTACGCAGTCACAGTAGCTGCCTGGTGGCTGACAGCATTTGCGTGACCTGGGTAAGCTGCTAGAAACACCACTTGTGTCAGTGGAGCAGCCTCTGATATGAAATCAGCCCTCTCCTTGTGATAGTCAGGAGGTTTCATTTCAGTTAGAATCTGTGGCCTGTAGCTCTTGAATTCTGCATTCTGACATAGAGTCCTAAGGGCAAGAAGATTATTAACAGAGATGTAAGTATGGTTAAGCATCAGAAATTCCATTAATCATTAGACAACCATATAAGTATTTCTGTAGAAACTAAAAAATAGCTGGTATGGTGAAGCATCCCTGGGAATTGTGCTGAAGATCCTAGCCATTGCAATATAAAAAGACAAAACAAAGAAAGAAATGAAAGCTATTAAAAGGTAAGAGCTCAAACTGCCCTTACATGCAAATAAAATATTTTCATATAAAATTCTATACAAATCATTGATACCAATGAGTACTATATTGGATTTATTTATTCCACAAGCAATTATTGAGTGTGGTGGCTATTTAAGGTGTATCAGATACAGCAGTGAGGAATATAGGCAGTTGTATTCACAGAAGATTAAAAAATAAATTGTTTAAGTTCTGATAACAGCAAGAAATGTGTTTCCTAACAAAAGGAATGTGACAGACCAACAGGAGCCAATGAAAGTGTGATTCAGGGAGAGGCTGGAGAAATAGGTCCAGATTAAATAAGGAAATAAGGCTGCCTAGCTCCTTGAAGGATTCGACTTTCCTCTGAGTGAGATGGGGGTGGTGGAAGATTTTGAGGAGAGTAATATCAATCTAGTAAGATCACTCTGTCTTAAGACTACATAATGCAAAGCACAGAAGCTGGAAATCAGTTAGGAAGCTATTGTGATAATCTGAGGGAGAGATGTTGCGCTCTTAGAGCAAGACGCTTGGACCATAAGGTTGGAAGCTAACCACGTTTCACCCAGTTAGTGGAAGCTAACCGCGTCCCACCCAGCCAGTGGAAGCTAACCGCGTCTCACCCAGCCAGTGGAAGCTAAACACGTCCCACCCAGTTGGTGGAAGCTAACCACATCTCACCCAGCCAGTGGCAGCTAACCACGTCTCACCCAGCCAGTGGAAGCTAACCACGTCTCACCCAGCCAGTGGAAGCTAAACACATCCCACCCAGCCAGTGGAAGCTAAACACGTCCCACCCAGTTAGTGGAAGCTAACCATGTCTTACCCAGCCAGTGGCAGCTAACCACGTCCCACCTAGCCAGTGGAAGCTAACCACATCTCACCCAGCCAGTGGAAGCTAACCACGTCTCACCCAGCCAGTGGAAGCTAAACACGTCCCACCCAGCCAGTGGAAGCTAAACACATCCCACCCAGCCAGTGGAAGCTAAACACGTCCCACCCAGTTAGTGGAAGCTAACCACGTCTCACCCAGCCAGTGGCAGCTAACCACGTCTCACCCAGCCAGTAGAAGCTAACCACGT
>CAUYPK010102174.1:0-14586 GCA_963574355.1 Loris lydekkerianus | reverse complement strand
CTCTGAAATTCTTTCTTCTGCATGGTCTAACCTGTTGCTGATACTTTCCATTGCATCTTTAAGTTCCCTAATTGACTGCTTCAGTTCCTTCAGCTCTGCTATATCCTTTCTATATTTTTCATATTGTTCATCTCTTATTTGGATTTCCTTTTTGTTATTTTCCACTTTATTATTTATTGTTTCCATCATTTCCTTCATTGTTTTCATCATGTGTATTCTTAATTCCCTTTCTGTTATTCCTAATATTTCTTTATAGGTGGAATCCTCTGCAGAAGCTACCTCATGGTCCCTTGGAGGGGTTGCTCTGGATTGGTTCTTCATGTTGCCTGGAGTTTTCTGCTGAATCTTCCTCATGAGTGATTTCTTTTATCTGTTTCCTTGCCCTAATTTTCCTTTCACTTCCTCTTGCTCTTTAAGTTCCCATGTCTGTGGACTAAGGTTTCGATGAGTCCTTTTGGTACAGGACCAGAAGGATAAGAAGGTTGAAAAGCAAGAAGGTATGAAAGAAAGAAGGAAAGAATGAAAAGAAAATAGAGAAAGGGGGAGTTGGTAAAAGGAATATTGACAAAAAGAAGAGAGGCACAGAAAGAGGGAGACTAAGAAATATAGGTGTACAGTAGGGTACTTTGACACAACCTTAAAAATAACCCAACCTCTGGGGGTGCCTGGTTGGGTGGTTCCCTTGAGGTCAGCAGCTCTTTGCTAATCTGACCAAACACAGGGCCCCACCTGTGCCATGTAGAGAGGAAAGACAAAAATGCTATAATTCAAACCAAAACAAGCAAACAGAAAACTTTATGGGATAAAATTGGGTGAAAAACCAAATAATAGGGGTAGAAACACTAGTAAAAATGAAGTTCTAGTTATTGAACAAGGCAGCAATGGGAAATTGTATTTAAACTAGAAAAATTGAGAAAGAAAAGAAAAAATCTGTAAGGAAAAGGTTGAAATTAAAAAACAAAACAATAACAACATCAAAATAAACAAAAAACAAACAAACAAACAACAACAACAACAAAAAATCAGTATATATATATCAGCAATATATATATATATATCTTGTTGAATATTGTCTGGGCAACAGGTGGTCTTCTGGGGTATGACATGTTAATCACAATGCTGATATGACTGGAGGCCTCCACTGATTTCTCAAACCCCACAGGGTAGACACCCTAAATCTCTCTTTAGCCCTCTTAAAAGGTACTTTAAACTTCTAAACTTGCTAAGCAGACACTTTCCTAAGAAAGTGTTTGTCGCTGGAATCACTGCTGAAGTGGCTATCCACTTACCCAGTGTGCCAAAACCAGTCTCACTCTGCCCCTGAGGGTTAGGGCTGTAAGGCGGCTCAGTCCCCACCTTTAGGCTGCTCAGTCACTAGGTTACTAGCTCCCACCCGATCCTTGCTCTGCAACCCTGAGGGCAGACTTTGCTGGGGCACTTCTCTCACAATTCCTCTCTACTGCCCACAGCCAAACACTATTAGCTCCATCCAGCTCAGCAGCTCAGTCTGGGGCCCTAGACAACGCCCAAAGTTCTCCACACTCCTGCTCAAGCTTTACCCAAGGCAGTTCAACTGAGTGCCAAGTCCAAAAACACCAAAACAGTTCACAGGTAAGGTCTTTCTGATTTGCTGCTACTTTACTTTACTCTCGCTGCTACTTTACTTTACTCTCGCTGCTACTTTACTTACAGCTGTGGGCAGGATTAGACCAATCGAACACATGCGACCACTTGCCAGTTTTCCATTGTTTTTGTCCTCCTCTTGGGGTCCAGAAGTCTCTTGCTGACTCCCTTAGCATTTGTAAGTTCATTTGTGGATGCAATTGTGAAGCTTATTGTGTCAATTCAATAAGAAATCTGAGTCCATTATCCCTATTCCTGCAGCCAGTTGGTCTGGACAGGTTTTCTGGCTAGCCCAGGCATGTTCTCGGGGTGACAGAAACCAATCCTATCGTCACCTTGATCCTGGACTTCCCAGCCTCCAGATGGTGAAAAAATAAATTTCTGTTTTTCAAGCCACCCAGTTTTGGTATTTTGTTATGGCAGTCCAAGCAGATACACAATATTATGCCATTTCCATTTGATATATTTTCATCACACTGGTTAACATAGCCTTCCTGGAATTTTCTTAGTTATTGTGTTAAACATTTATATTCTACATTTAGTAAGTTTCACATGTACCCTTTTAAGTCAAAATCTTTGAAAAATGATACATGGTATTATTCAATTTTGTCAAAAACAAACAAAAATTTATTTATCTTCACCAGCATACACACACACACACACACATACACACACACATACACACATGCTTTTTAAGGATAAAGGAATGAAAGGATGTACAAGGTTTTTAGTAGAATGTCATTGAAGAAGAGAGATGATGAAGAGGTGATTAGATTTGCCTTATATGTATTTTACTAGTCAGAAACAAGAATGTGCAACTTTATTAATTTAGAAAATATAAACAAACAAAAAGAGCCAAGTTAAGATGATTTCTAAATTTTCTTTCAAGAATCACCTTATGATTTTATTATATTTCTTTAAAAAAGCAAAAGAATCATTGGGGTTTAATAGAGTAGGCATTTGTCTCTTTACATCCTGATTTGACCATTTGAAGCATGTGCAGTTGCTCTTCCTGGATGCTGATGGTTTTGAGTGGGTGTTAGCACCCAGATGCTCGGTATATATCAAAATTTCTTTGTAAGGGCAAATTAAGGTCTGATTAAGTTCATGGACTCATGCTAGAAAAAGTGCTACAAATCTCATTGTTGAATATGAGAATACCTTTGAAGTAGTCCCTTTTGGAATTTATACACCAGCTCCAGCACCTAATCCACACTTTAGGATAATTTTGGAACTCTTTTTCTGGAATGGCCATTAGAGCTGTCATGTATTTCCCTTAATTTCCTGAATGTCATCAACATATCTTCCTTTCAATATTTTCATTATCTTTGGGTAAAGAAAAAGTCATCAGGTGAGTAGGGAGGGCGTTCCCATACAGTTTTTTGTTTACTGGCTAAAAACTCCCTCACATACGGTGCCATGTGAGCTGGTCATGATGCAGCATTGTCATGATACAAGAGCCATAAGCTGTTGGTGAAAAGTTCAGGTTGTTTTTGTGTAACTTTTTCATGTAGCATTTTCAGCACTTCCAAATATTAAACTTCATTAACTGTTTGTGCAGTTGGTACAGATTCATGAAAAACAATCCCTATTCTATCACAAAAGGTTAGCAACCTTGTTCGGACTCTTGATTTGGGCTGACGAGCTTTGTTGGTTGTGAGAACTGGCTGACCTCCATTGTGCACTTTGACGCTTTGTTTCAGGGTCATATTGGTACATCCATGTTTCATCACCAATGATAAGATGGCCCAAAACATTGTCTTAACACTCAAAAAGTTCTTGGAAAACTCTGATTTTCCTTTGCTTTTGTTCATTGGAGAGGTCCTTTCGAGCCATTTTTTTTTTACACTCTTTTCTCATGCCAAGATTTTCAGTCAAGATTTTCCTGTTTCTCTATCAATGTTTACCTGGTTGTCTATGCTTCTCACAGTTAGTTGATAATTTTGACATGCAATTCAATTACTTTTTACAATGCTTTCATCAGTTATATTCATTATTGGCCACACTGACCTCTCTTCATCAGTGACACATTCTCTTCTCTCAGAATAATTATTTAATCCATTTGTACACTATTGTTTTCTTAACGATATTCTTTCTATAAACTTGTACTAACATGTTCCTTATTCCACTTCCACTCTTGCCAAGTTTAACAAGAAAAGTCACGTTTGTTTGTTGCTCTAATTCAAGCCCTGCCTTTCATGCACCAGCTCACAAAGACATGCAACAAAAAATGCCACTCAGTAAAACACCACCATCCATCAACACAAACAGCTGTGAGACACTGATATATCGAGGTTATGAACTCTTACCAAGTTGTTTGTTTAGTGCTGCCAAGGTAAGTGTACAGTGGCAAGTTCACAAACTTAATTGCCACATCTTGCACATAAATATTTGAGAGTCCTTGTGGATGATCTGCCACTTTTCTATCTTCCAAAATGCATTCCTTTCATTAATATCAGAAATGATTATATGAGAACAAAATATGTGAAATATGTGATAGCACTTCTCCAAGTGGACTTTATTTCATAAAAAAATAATGAAGTTTTATGGGTTTCTTGATCTGGCAAGGTATTTTCTGTCTTGTAACTTCAAAAGTTCTGCTGAATCAAATGACCACAGATAAAGCTGTTATTCCCAAAATGTGAGGAAATAACAGACAGATATTCTTAGCCACCTAATTTGGTGATTAAGAGTAGAGGATTTAGAGTCAAGTAAATTTGTGTTTTAGTCTGATATTTACCACGTACCAGGTGGGTGACCTTGACTGAGCTGAATTATTTTATATATCTAAAATTTAGTTTTCTCACTTATATAAATGGGGAAAAATACTATTCCATCATGGGACTGCTGTAAGGATTACATGAGAGAATATATGCAAAACACTTAGCAGAAATATTAACTGAACCTAAAGTACCTGTTGTTATTATTATTATTATTATTGGGTACCTATTGTGATTATTATTATTATTGGGTACTACAACTACTCTTTTTATAATTTTAGTTATGATTGCTCATGTTGTTACTATCTGGAATATTTTAATAAACATACCTTTATTATATAATATAGTCATTTTATATTTTATGTGCATCTGAATATAAATTATGTATCATATATGTAAGTGCATGTATTCATGAATATTATTGCTATGATATGCTATTCATATTAGTATATAAATAATAAACATGATTCCAGAAAATGTAATGTTTAATAAAAGATAAAATATATTACATATATATAGTATATAATGTATTTATATTATATTTGTATTATGCATTTATGTAATAAATATATTTATGTAATAAATAAATATATTATGTAATAAAATATGTTACATACATATACTGTATGTATATTTTTTGTATTTATTTGAGAAAACAGGTCTTTCTTGGTTTTCTTTTTCTCTACCAGATTATTTTTTTCCAGCCCATAAAACTGCTGCTAATGATTTTTCATTCACACATTTAACTTTAAAAAAAACTAAAGAAAAAAGAAAGAAGAGAAAGTAAGTAGAATGGAGGAAAAGAGGAAGGAAGGAAGGAAGGCAGGCAGGGAGGGAGGGAGGGAGGGAAAATGCTAGCCAAAGTCAACATATTTGAGCAAGTAGTGATTTAAGTTGCACAGAACTTCAGGTCCCAGGCACACAGGTCACCAAAGGAAAGGGGCAAGTCAGGGTGCACCCTGAATTGAGGTCTTCAACCCACTGCACTGTGCTACTGATGCTGTTTGCCCAGCAGATGGAGGAGGCAGGAGCTTACAGGCATTTTGATGTCAGTGTGTATCTCCAGCCTGACCTGCTTAGCTTTGACAAGCTGTTTACAGCTAGCAGGAGGAAGTGTCATGTGGGCAAGATGACTGTTCTACTACTGACTTCAGCTGCAGTTGTGGGTTGGCCAGATCATTTGGAAACTGCAAGAACCAGTGCTGGGCACAGTATGTACTGGGCCTTGTTGGGGCAGGAGTGGGAGAAGGATGAAAGGGCAGAGGGAGACCCTGCAGACTTGGCTTGTTTTCTAATTTTGTAAAGAACTTACCATATGTGTTTTTGACATGGAATTTGGTCAGGCAATCTTTGTAAAATTCAATTTAAGTCTCTGAAACTAAAAATATAAGGGTCCAGGACATATTTTTTATTCATAGTAACAAAACTATTCAAGATGATGATAGTCTGCCAATCCATAGATAGTGCTTTGTAGTTCAAAATCATTTCTATGTGCCTTATCATCTAAGAAAGCACCACTACTGACTACTAGCTAGGGCTGGGCACATTCTCCTTCATACACAAGTAAAAATACCTGAAAATCATTCAAATAATATGTGCTAACTTCAAGATAAAGATCCTAAGAAACTAAGATCAAGAAGAAAGATAATAACAGCTATAAATAATAATACAACATAAAAGATACATTGCACATTTTTTTCCAGAAGCAGAATCTGAGGCAAGGATTTGAACACAAGTAGTTTATTTGGAAAGTGATTATTGGGAGACGTTCCTCCATGGCTACCTCACACTTCTACACATCTTGTGAACAGAGCCACTGTCTTTGATCAGAAATATCTTTTCAATGTTGTTATATAACAACATCCTTGGAAGATAGGGATAGTGGTCTTCTCCACAGAAATAGAATTTTCTTTTTGACTTGTTACTTTCTTGTAGTAAAGATGTCTCACTTTGGAGCAAAAGTTCATTGCCTGCAAAAAAACTTGAATGTACAAGTATCTTGTGGCCCTTGTGGTATCACACTGTAGAAATTGGGGCTTGGGGAGCAAGCTAGTGCACCAATGCTCTGGTTACTGTTATTGCTGTGAGTAATAAAGCCTTTTGTATCTGACCCAGGAGTCTTGAGTCTTCTACCAGCATTCATGATGACTATGTCAAGCTAACTTATTACCTTGCAAGTAGAACAAAATCTCAGACCCTTCATTGTTCTTGACCATAACTCTAAGAGGCACCAGTAGAGGCGCATGAAAGTAAGACAAGGAAGGAAAGAAAGTCAGTAAAGATGTGTTTATCACAGCAGTTACTGCTATGGGAAACTAAAGTCTGGAACTTTGAAAGGCAATATGGATCATGACGCCGCTGTCCAATGCTATTATTTTTTTTGTTTGGGGCCTTTAGTTGATAACTCTGAAATGAAAGGAAAAGTTCATATTTAAATAACACACAAAATGCTCAATTTAACTTTGTTCCTATAAACCTCTAGACTGAAATCATATTTATTTCTCTTACTTCTTCTTTGTTTCTTTAGGTATGGTACTTGGCCATATATATTACTCCAAATAAAACAAAACAAAAACAATCAAACTAAAATTTAGTACCTTTGAAAGCACTGCCTGAAGACTGAAACTGTGATTATTTTAGTTGTTTCATTGGTTGTCTATAATTTAATAATTTAAACTTGAAGTTAGCAAAATCCATAAACCCAAGTAAAAACTGGCAATGCTATGTATTCACTGTTTCCTCTCTGACTAGTTGTAAGAAATTTTTTCCGTTCCAAAGCAGAATAAAATAACAAGGCAAAAGGAACAGGAAGAATAGTCATCAAAGTTACTTTTTTTTTTTTTTTCTTTCTTTCTTTCTATATTCTGGACCTCTGAGGCTGCACCTTGAGTTTGAACATGTATTAAAATTGGCACAGAGCCATTTTCCTCTGGGAAAATGCTTGTCTGGGAAGAAATGACCTTTCAGCCACTTCAAAAGCAGCTCCTCCCTTATACCCCGTGATGTCAAGGCTGACTGGGACTATGGAAGAGCTCTCAATTAAAAAGATGACTTCTAAATGGTGTCTCATCATGTCACCTCATGCTTTTGATGGTGACCCCTGTGGCCAGAAGGAGAATTGTGGCTGCACGCAAGTCAAAAGTTAGAGTCATGAGTTTGGAAATGAACAGAAAAATGAAAAGGAGACTACCAGCCCTTTTAGTGGGAAATGTTATCAGAATATGAAATACAGGCGGCTCTGAATATACCTAGAGTAGTCCACTTGGCTTCACACTAGTAATAGCTGGCTTGCTCTGGGCTCTACTTCCAATAGGCATTTAAACTTTTTGAAGATAAAAGGCATCCTTGGGAATATGTCTTTATTTTTCTCCCCAGCTTACCTTCCCTTGTGCATTCTTCTCTGATTATTTTCATCTATTCCTGTAATGCATCTCTTGGGCTTTGGAAAGAAGTTAAGAAAGGTAGCTCCCTGGGAGACAGGAAGTCTTGTCACAATTTGATCTATCCAGATAAGGTATCCATTATCTTGTTTTGACAAGTCTAGTCAAATGTAGCTATTTAGTGTTCTATCACATGCAACTTTGACAGATGTATGGCCTTCACTGGTCTTCCCACTAAGAAAAAAGCAAGGGATATTTTTATCTTACAAACGTGGGATGAAGGATTCTGACCAGTGGTATAACTACCTAAAATCCCATAGGAGAAACACTGGAAGGTTATTTGGTTCTACTCAGATTTCTAATTCCCAGATCTATGGCTAATTTAACATATGCCCAGACAAACGTTTATGTACAAATATTTCATTCAGTGAACTCTACAAAATTGGCTAACATGTTAATTTAAACAAACACTCTTATCTTCCCACTGTAGTCTACATTCTAGTAGTATAAAAGGATCAGGGGTCAAAACATTAAATTCTTTTTAAAGAATCTGACCTCAGGGTGGGAAAGAGGATAGAAAATTTAAAGCAATGGAATTAAGCACAAAGAAAAGAATGGATTATATAAGACTGCAAACAGTAAAGCTCTGTGTGAAAGACTGTAAAAAACTGTAGGAAGATATTAAGAAGGAATGTGGTAAATGTGAATATACGAATGTAGTAGGGTCTCATATTTAATTCTGAAAAAGCAAATTGCATGTAGTGTAATTCTGTTGTTTAATAATTACACATACTCTTACGTATGTATGTGATTGATGATCTATACCATCTCTTTCCTGGGCTTGTGTTTGTTAATGTATTCACAGCAACTGTGCCTTTATATAATTTATATATAAGATTCTAGAATAAATTTAATTAATAAATAAAATTATTCTGATTGATTTAAGAAACCTCAATTATGACCAGTTTGTTTTAAGATTTTCATTATTATAATATAGGCTTTCCAAACAGTGGTCTGCATACCCATCCTAAATGTTTCCATAGGAAAATATAGAAGTAGAATTGCTCGCTATAAACTAGTGCACATAATGTGCACTAACATTGAACAAGATTACAATCCCACCACTAAAGCATACCTGTAATTCCCAAAGCCCCTGCCCCATCCCACTGTCAAGGTAAGGTATTTTCTTATGTTATTATAAATTATAATTGGCCTTTAGGAGGGCAAATGTGCTTATTTATATACATTGTCCATTTTAATTTGGGGTTTTAAATTTATTTCTTTGGTTTGTGTAAATATTAAGAATTATACATGATTCATTTAAAAGATTCATCATACTACAGTGCCTCAGTGCCTTAAGTAAAGCAAGTTTGTTTTTTTGTTTGTTTGTTTGTTTTTCATAAACAGAAGTCCATACCTAGGCTTCTTCTCTGTCTTTCCTCTCATTCAGCAAGGTTGTTAGGCCCTTACTCATTTTCTTATTGTCATGAATGGCAGTACCAACTCTAGTAATATAAATGCACTCTAGGTAAGAAGTGGAAAGACAAAAAGCACACAGCTTGTGACTTCTGAGTTTCCTCCATCTTCCTTGAAGCCCCACTCCGTGACTTCTGCTCATTTCTATTGGTCAGTACTATGCCACTTTCTATTGGTCAGTACTATGCCACACTCACTTTCTATTGGTCAGTACTATACGACATTCACTTCTGTTGGTCAGCACTGTGCCACAAAGCAAATGTATCTGAAAAATACAAAACAAAATTACATGCATATTGCCTCCTAGAAACTCCCAAATAAATAAAACCAAATTTTTCATAAGGAGAAAGAGAATTGTGGATACAGGATCAGTCACCAGTAATGTCAGCCACAATTTCAAAATGTTTTTGCCTACTGAAGATAGCCTTTATCTTTTGTTTTAAATGCTATATATTGTTTTACTGATCTATTAACATTTAGATTTTTGCTTTTACTTTTATTATTGAAATTAAATTTACAAATCTTTTCATTCAGAGATTTTTTTCCTTTGCTGCTGTCCCCGTCTCTGTGTAGTTATTTGAGTATTGCTCACCCCATGTCTGGATTTCCCCACCTCTATGAACATGGTGAGGTTTTATTTTTTATTACCCTTGGGGCCCATGATACAATAAGCTCTAAAGGAAAGATTATTTGCAATCTTAAATGCACACGTCTAGTTTCTTGCTTTTAGTCTTTACTTATGTATCAGTCATGAGACTGTTCACGACAGGTTATGTCACAGTATCAAATAACCCCCAAATCTCAGTGGTTTAAAACCAGAAATGTTTATTCCCCCCTCATACTAATTGTGTAAGGTGGGTTGACTAGGGCTTCTACCGTGTCAAATTGTTCACCAACTTTTAGCAGTTTCCTTTCAAAGGACTTAAATACCTGTCACTATCATTTCACTGACCAAAGCAAGTAACATGGTCATACCCAGCTTGTTCAAGAGGTAAGGAAATGTAATTCTGTTATACACAGAAGATGGAGAATAGAGTAAGTTTGCAAAATTTAGTAAATAAAAATACAACATGCCCTTTTAAATTTAAATTTCATGTAAGTTTTAGAATAAACATACCCTATGCAATATTTCAGATATAATTTATACATACAAAATTCATTATTAATCTAAAATTCAAATTGAACTGATCTTGATTTTATCTGGAAACCTTAACAGGGGATTATAACAGTTCAGTGAAGTACACTGATGATTACTACAGCCCCATAGCCTCCCTTTCTCCATTTCCCTATGACTTAAGAGAGAAGTCTGTACTTATCTCTTCTCTTTCACAGATTAAAATTTTTATAGCATTTCAATATGCCCAAAATGTTTTTTTTTTTTTTTCTTTTTTAAACATAAGGTTTCATCCTGGCAAGAGTGCAGTGGTGCAATGGTGAGATCATAGCTCACTGTAACATCAACTCCTGTGCTCAAGTGATCTTCCAACCATAGCCTCCCAAGGAGCTGGGACTATAGCTGCATGCCACCACTCCCGGGAGATTTTTGAATTTTTTTGTAAAGACAGGGTCTCACAGGTTGCTCAACTGCTCCTAGCCTCAAGTGATACTCCAGCCTCAGCCTTCCATAGTGCTGGGAGTTTAGGCATGAGCTACCACACCCAGCCCCCTATATGCTTCTTTTGGAAAATCTTGTATTTCTCACTATTTAAAAAAAATTTATAGAGTTTGAATATATTTTCCATTGCCTCTATGACAGTTTTTAATTTGTGAGTCATATTTTTGTATAAGTTAATAGCTATGGACATTTTCAACTCTGGTCTTTCCCTCTGTGCTCAAGTTTCATCTGACAACTTTTGATGAGAATACCAATTGCAAATTTTTCTCTAGTTTTTCTCATTTTTATTATAGTAGCTTTTTATAGCACTTATACATTTTCTTCGATTCATTAGCTTTGTTAATTTAATGATTACTAATTAAAATTTTTACTCATTTAAACATTGTTATGATGTCTAATTTTTCATTTGCTATATTTTCATTCTTAACAGAAGAAGGTGTATTTGTTTGTTTTGTTTTCAGCATTGGGATTAGAAAGAGGTATTATGAGAGATTGTGCAGACCATTTGTTTAATCATTTGGTAAATATGGAGAAAGAAGGGAAAGTATTTTTACTAGACTGCCTTAGTTCAGCAGGCAGGAGGTAGAGGAAGGGATCAGAGAGGTATTTTTGTTTTTGTTTATTTGACTTGTTTTGATTTGGCAGTAGGGTATCTTATTTCTCTGCAGAAGACTTTTTCCATTGTGTGTTGACAGCCCTGAGGTAAATAGGCAGCAGCTCAGCTTTCACTGGCATGCTGCTCTTTCCTGGAGGCAGCTTTGGCTCTTCCATTGGTGCCATATGAAAACACAGAGTGTGTGCCATCCTCGCCCCTGCTTCCTCTACCTTTGGGCACCTGTAACGTGTCTCCAGCCCTGCTGCAACTGAATGTGTCTTACTCACTTTCCTCATCATGGGCCAATTCATTTCTAGACATCCTTGCTCCAAATGAGGAAAGCCATGGCTTCTGGCTTGACTTTGATATTCCCAAGTTTTTTATGCCCTACCACAAAGATTTAAAATTACTCAAGATGGAATAATTTCAGAGTGGGTTTTTATAACTTCACATGAACCATAAGTTACCCAGCGAGAAATAATGCTATACAACAACAATCTGTGACAATTACATGATTAATACAAATGCTGGAAGTTTCCCATTTGTAGCATTTGTAAACCTTTGTAAACCTTTTTGTAGCATTTCCCATTTGTAAACCTTTGTAGCATTTAATCAATTTTCAAATCTAACAAACCTAAATCATGTTTGAATTTTCTCAGATGCTTACAGATATCTAAGAGTCACTTGAATTTTTTTCAGAGCTCATATCATCAGAACTGCCTTCTGCTGTGGTTACATCTCTAGTATTAAGAGTTGGGACTCCCAGGAGGTGATTAAGATATAAAGGTGATGCCTTCATAAATGGGATCCATGACCTTATAAAAGGGATAGGGAACAACTAGACCCCCTTTTGCCCTTTTGCTTCCCTTCTGCCATGAGAGAGCACAGTGTTCATGCCCCCTGGAGGACACACCATTCAAGGGTTCCCTTCAGAAGAAGAGACTGGGCCCTTACCAGACACCAAATCTGACCCGCCATCATCTTGGACTTCCAGTCTCCAGAACAGATTTCTGTTCTTTGCAAATTCATCTTCAGGTATTTGTTATAACATCAGGAATGGAATAATACAATGACCCTTCTGGCATTTTCCTCTCAGGACACTCTCTTCCACTGAGGGGGTGCATGCTCTGCCTTGGGTGCCATGATATCCAGTGGGCTCAGCTCATTGGCCCCTCCCAAATTTGTCCTTTACTGTGTTGAAAGGCAGCTTCACTGAGCCTCCCCTGCGGGAAAGAACCTGCTGCCTCTTTCACATCTAAGAGCTCACCTACTGGGAGCACTAATGCACCCCATGGGAGGACTGAAAGAACAGCCTGGAGGGGAGGTCAATGAGAGGGGACACAGGGACCTTCTGGCTTCATTTAAATTTCTCCAAAAAATCAGGAGCAAGTTTTTTCTTACTAGAAGCAATGTGATTGAGGTGACACATTTATTGTCTTTTGAATGATAATACAGCAAAAGGGCATTATTGAAGGCTTTCTGAAATAGAAAGGTTTGGGTCTGTGTGGGAGGGGGATAATGAAAGAAATTCATATCCGAGTAAGGGATAAAAGACAAATACGAATAGCTGAGTCTTTGTGAAGTTACTTAACTGTTCTCATCAATATTTCTAGCATTAAGAATCAGAAATTATCAGATTTTTAGCACATCAAGGGAATGAGTTATGCCTCAGGACATTCAATTAATAAATAAGCCCTCTAGATATATTTAGACTTTATTAGAAATAGACATACATATTTTAGATATCAAGTGCAGAATAAAGTCAGCTCTCAGATCTAATATATTATGAAAATGTACACTGCTTTTGAAGAAAGAGAAATAAAACACACACATGCACAACACATTTGGTACCTTGAATCTAGTGTCTTTCATTTGACATTAAATTCTTGATTGATTTTTTTTTTTATCATTTCTCACCAACCCACTCCTTTTCTCACATGCATTGCCTTTAAGAGCCTTCCTTCCTTCTCCATCTAGTCAATTACTAAAACCTGTTCATTTTAGCAACTTAAAGCTCTCAGATCCACCCATTCCATCCTTCTTTTCTATCTGCCATCCTCCAGTTCTGGTTCAGTCTTTGTTTCAGATGATCAATGGAACTTTCACTGCCTTACTTCCCGAAGCTTGCTCCATCCAAGCTTTATGTGATTTACACATGGCTGTCAGTTACTCTTCTGAAACAAAATGTGGTCAGGGTTTTCCCACTTTCTTTTGGAATATAGTGCTAACAAATTGCCTAGGATGGTGCAACATGGTTTGGCCCCTCCAAGTTTTGTCATCTCAACTCTCATTACCACCTTCTTGTGCTATTTATTCACCTTATCCTTAACTTGTTTGAAATTGCCTATATGTATTTTTTTCTCAGACAGATCTCGCTCCTTTAATTGAGTAAGTCTTACTCCCCCCACTCATGTGAAATGATGTCTCTAGCAAGAGTTTGTCCCAGATTGCCTCCAGACTGGGTAAGAATCCTTTCTTAAGGTCTCTAACAGCACAATGTGATACCCTCTCTCCTAGTTCCTTTCTTACTACAGCAGAACAATTAATATATTTTCATTGCTAGACTCAAGGGCTGGGTTGACATTTTATTTCTCTTTAAACTCCTGGATCCACTGCCAAGCCTACCATATGGGAGAAACTCATTAACTTAGAGCTTTGTGCCAGCTGATCCCTCTGCCTTCAACATTTTTCCCAAATAGCTGCATGGCTAACTCCCTCACTTCCATCTATTCTTTGTGCAAATATTATTTTCTCAATGATGCCTACCTTGACAGAAACAAAGAGACAAAGTTGTAATCTAACCCTAAAACTTAAAAACATAGAGCAAAAGTTTGGGATTAAAGATGGCGGCTGAGTAACAGCTTCCCTGTAACTGGGCCTGGCGAATCTGGGGAGACAAGACTCCAGACATCTGTGGCCGGTGGGACCTGCCTACAATCATCCCCTTGAGGACACAGAGAGCCAGCAAGGGACTTCTGGACCCCAGGAGGAAGACAAAAACAGTGGAAAACTGGCAAGTGGCTGCGTGTGTTCGACCAACCTAATCACGCCGGCAACCGTGAGTACAAGCACCAGTGAGACTGCAAACCGGAAAGGCCTTACCTGTGAACTTTTTTGGTGTTCTTGGACTTGGCGCTCAGTTGAGCTGCATTGGGGAGAGCTTGAGCAAAAGTGTGG
>CAUYPK010102173.1:0-20922 GCA_963574355.1 Loris lydekkerianus | reverse complement strand
ATTCTGTTCCAGACATCTACTTCTCTGTTTTTGTGCCAATACCATGCTGTTTTGATCACTATCGATTTATAGTACAGTCTCAGGTCTGGTAGCGTGATTCCTCCTGCTGTGTTTTTATTGCTGAGTAATGTTTTGGCTATTCAAGTTTTTTCTGATTCCATATAAAACAAAGTATTATTTTTTCAAGATCTTTAAAATATGACAATAGAGCTTTAATAGGAATTGCATTAAAATTATATATTGCTTTGGGTAGTATAGACATCTTAACAATGTTGATTCCTCCCAGCCATGAGCATGGTATGTTTTTCCATTTGTTAACATCTTCAGCTATTTCTTTTCCTAAAGTTTCATAGTTCTCTTTGTAGAGATCTTTCACGTCCTTTGTTAAGTATACTCCCAAATATTTCATCTTCTTTGGCACTGGACTAACATCTGAATCTTCCATTGCTTATCCAGTGTCCAACAAGTTGTAGCTTCTCAATGAATATCTCCAGGGTGAGCTAACATTTGATTGTTGCAGTCTCAGGACAACCAACCTAGTCACTTGGTTAATTAGAGATGATAGCAAGAATGACTCCACATAGGTTCAAAAGCAAAAGAAACAATTTACCAAGTTAAATTTTGACTCAAGATTATGGAAAATATAGAGAACTAATGATGATCAACGTCCAACTGTGAAATGTGCTTTTTCACCCTCATTGGAGTTAGCCAGCTTCCCATGTGGGGAAGTCTTTGGGATCATTTGTGTATTGGATTAGAGCTTTAGTGGAGAGAATATGAAGTACTTTATAACATTTCTATTTTTTGTGATTCTAAAACACCTTCCAATTTAGTACATATGTTCAATTATTATGTGTCAGTTTAAAAGAAAATTTAAAAAGGTAAAAATTAAAACTCCTTTAATCACATTTCACTGTCAGTGAGTTTATTAGGCTTATTATTTGTGTTCTTACACATAGAAAGGTAGAGAAATATCAATGTTGGAGCTACTTACCAGAGTAGCTGCAAATGCTGATGGTCACCAGCAGGAAGATAGTTACTAGCTTCATAGCATGTGTCTGTTATTTTTCTGAAATTTAGAATTCAACCAGAAACACCAGTGAATGTACCAAGCCAATAGTTTCACTTGATACAAAATGCCACAGGTATTTTTGTATACACATATACCCAGCAAAGACTAGAATTTCAGTTATTACCATTCACCCCATCAAAGAAGGGCTTAAAGGGCATGTTTTTTCATTAAACAAATTGGAAGCGTTTTAACTTTCCTTCATGTTCCCACAAGAAAGAAAAAGGCTTGAATTAAACCTTTCTCAAGTGCCACTGCACAGAAATGAAGATGGAAGGAAAAGAGCCCTGAGAATCCGTGTCCCAGAAGAACACTGAGAAGTGAAGATTTTACATGGGGATCTCTTGCAGGGTGTGTTTTCTGCCAGTTTTGTTTGTTTGCTTGATTTTGTATTTTCTTGTGGGTATTTTTTTCTTTTATTGAGACAGATTCTTGCCCTATTACTCCTGATGGAGTGCAGTGGTGTCAGACTAGCTCATTGCAATCTCAAACTGCAGGGCTAAAATGATCCTCCTGCCTCAGCCTCCCGAGTAGCTGGGACTGTGTGCACATGCCATGATGCCAAGCTAATTTGTCTTTTATTTATTTATTTATTTATTTACTTATTTTTTTTTAGTAGAGATGGAGGTCTCTTTCTTGTTCAGTGTGGTCTTGAAATTCTGACTTCAAGCAATCCTCCTCAAATGCTAGGATTATAGGCATGAGCCACCAATCCAGGCCAAGTTTTGTTTTTCTCCAGTATTCTATTTATTTAAAATCAAGAGAATCACGTGATTTGATGAGGTACCCCTTGTGAAAACAATCTACCTCAGCTCTGGTAAGATATAGTATCAGCTTAATGACATTTAGCGCCACATTTCTCTGGGGAATTTACCTGCTCCCCTCCCCATCTACTATGGTCAGATTTTCAGATCTCTATTACCTTTACTAGAATCTGTCAATTATTTTGCAAACCTTCAAGGTTTACCTTGTCTATGCCCTCATATAGGATAATAGGATAAAGATCTATTATTAAAATACTTTTGTAAAAATCTTGTGATTAAAGTTTTACTATTTTTATAAATTTAAATAAGAATTTTAAAAATAACTATCACCACTACATAATAGTTGTATATCTTTATAAGGTACATATGATGTTTTGATATAGACATGCAATGTGAATTAATTAAATCAGGGTAATTGGGGTATCCACAAGCTCAGACATTTAACATTTCTTTGTGTTGGAAACATTATGATTTAACACTTTCATATTTATAATAAATACATATATTTAGTTTTCATTATGAAAATTATATATTACATTTATGTAATATGTTTTATATTATATTAGTAAACATGTTATCTAACTTAATTGTCGATTGGAGACCCTTTGTTCATTCTATTTAACTATCTAACTATCCAAACTTTTTCACACCCTCCCCACCACATTTCCAAGCCTCTGGTAATCATCATATTACTTTGTATCTCCATGAGATCAATTGTTTTTAATATTTAGCTTCCATGTATGAGTGAGAAAATGTGAGATTTGTCTCTCTGTGCTCAGCTTATTTCATGTTATATAATGTTCTCTAGTTCCATCCATGTTGTTGCAAAGGGCAGAACTTCATTCTTTTTGTGGCTATATATCAATAATATTCCATTGCTTATATTTACCACTATTTCTTTATCCATTCATCCATTGATGGACATACAGATTGAGTTCATGTCTTGGTTATTGTGAATAGTGCCCCAAAGTACATGGAGCACACATATCTTTTTTGGTATACTGAATTCCCTTCCTTTGGGTATGTACCCAGAAGAGGGTCATATGGTAATTCTATTAGTTTTTTGAAGAAGCTCTGCACTCTTTTGCATAGTGGTTGCACTAAGTTACATTCCTTTCAACAGTGTACAAGACTTTCCTTTTCTCCATACCCTGACCAGACAAATCCACAACCAACATTATATAGAAGTGTGAAAAATTGAAAGCATTCCTGCTTAGAACAGGAAATGGACAAGGTTGATCACTATATCCATTTGTGTTCACATCATGCTGTAAGTCCTAGCCTGAGCAATTAGACAAGGAAATAAATACTACCCAAATGGGGAAAGTAGAGGTCAAACTATTACTCTTTGCTGATGATATGATTTTATATCTAGAAATCCACAAATATTCAACCAGGAGACTCCTAGAATTGATAAATAAATTCAGTAAAATCTAGGCTGCAATTAGTAGCTTTCATATATACAAACAACAGTCAAGCTGAGAATAATACTAATATAAAAGATGTAATACCTTTCTCAGTGAAAAAAGAAAATAAAAGGTCTTGGAATATACTTTACAAAGGAGGTAAAAGACAATTATAGGGACACTGAGGAAAGAAATTGCAGAGGATATAAACAAATGGAAAAATGTAGTGCCCTATGGATTGGCAGAATGAATATTGTTAAAATGTCTTTATTACCCAAAGGGATTTAGAGTCAATGCAATCACCATTAAAATACCAATGCATTAAAAAAAATCTATAAAAAATAATTCTCCACTTCCTATAGAGCATGAAAATCCCTTATAGCCAAAGCAATCTTATGTTAAAAGAACAAAGTGGGAGGCACACTTTATCAGACTTCAAGCTATATTGCCAACCTATAGTAAAAATCCCAGCAGGGTACTGGCACAAAAATAGATATGTATACCTATGGGTCACAACAGAGAATCTTGACATGAAATTCTCATATTCTTCTCTGATTTTTGACAAGTCAGATAAAAATATACACTAAAGAAAAGAATCCTTGTTCAATAGTTGGTGCTAGGAAAATTGGATAGCCACTGAAAGGATGTCCTTTCAGTAAAAGACTGAAACAGGATTCTCAACTCTCACAACACACAAAAATGAACTCATGATAGATAAAAGGCTTACACCTAAGGCAAGAAACTATAAAAATCCTGGAGGGAAATGTTGGAAAAACTCTTACAGATAGTGGCCTAGGCAAAGAATTCATGCAGAAGACTCCAAAAGCAATCACAGCAACAATAAAAATAAATAAATGGGACCTGATCAAATTAATAAAAAGCTTCTGTACAGCCAGGGACAAAATCAAAGGAGCAAAAAGACAATCCATAGAATGGGAGAAAATATTTGTATGTTATATGTCTGATAAAGGGCTGATTACCAGCATCTATACATAACTCAAGTACATCAGCAAGAAATAAACAACCTGCTTAAAATATGGGCAAACAACATGGACAGACACTCTTCAAAACAAGGCAAACAAGCTTATAAAAATAAATGTTCAACAGATCTAATAATTGGAGAAATGGAAATTAAAACCATTAAAAAACAAGATTATCACCTGATTCCAATGAGAATAGCTTGCATTAAAATGTTCTAAAATTTCTTTTCTTCTCTTTTCTAGATCTTCTTGGAGTGTTTTGATCTTGTTTTGCACGATCTCAGATCTGTTGTTTTATTATTATTTTTGACACAGGATCTTGCTGTGGTGCTCAGGCTTGACTTGCACTCCTAGACTCAAAGATCCTTCTACTTCAGCCTCCTATGTAGCTGTGATTAAGGTATGTGCCATCACATCTGGCTCCAAAATACTTATTAGTTACAACAGGGAAAAGAATAACTTTTAAGTGGAGAAGCTTGTAAGATATCACCTCAATCAAGTGACTCAAATGAATATCATCAATAATAAAATAGATTGAAATTTTGTCCCTACCACATGGTAGTATTCAAAAAGAAGAATATAGGATTTTTTTACTTTTTTGATATTGCTAATAAAGATGCATAATCTGAATCTAATACTGATGGAATATCAAAGAAATACAAATTAGGGGACATACTTCAAAATAATGAGACTGTAATCTTCAAAAGTGACAAGGTCATGAAAATCAAAGATAGACTAAGGAATTGTTCCTAAGCAAAGGAGACTAGAGACATATTAGATAAAGATAGCATATGAGTCTGAACTGAATCCTTTCAATATAAAGAACTAATGATTTGAGTAAGGTCTAAGGGTTATGTGGGAGGAATATAGCAGTCTTAATTTCTGGATTTTGACAGTTTTACTGTGTTTATGCGGAAAATGTCATTCGTAGGAAGAATATACCAAAGTATCAGGGAATAATAGGGCTTTGGGTGAGCATTCTTATTCTGTCATTCTTGGGTTAATCTTGGTCATTATTCTCAAATAATTATGGGAAAACTTTGTTGGTACAATCCTTGCAACTTTCCTATAGTTTTTTCAGATTATTAAAGAAAAAATATATGCTAATGAGTCTTATATTTCTCTCTCCAGCTTGAACCTGAACCCAAGATCATGCATTTAATTTTCTAGTCAAAATCTTCACTTGGATGTCTAATCCTTGCCAGTGTTAAAACTTGAAACTGAACCTTAGATTGTTGTGTACCTGTCCCTGAACTCCATTTATTCCTTCCCCAGTGTTCCCACCATTTACCTAGTTACTTAGATAAACTTCTTAAAATGCTTGACTCCACTTTAATTCTGAAGTCGTCAGCAAATCCTGTTGGTTCTGTCTTCAGAGTACACCCAGAATGCAATTACTTCTTTTTACCTCTTCCACTACCACTCCATTTCAAGCTACTATCATCTTTTGTTTTGTCTTCTAAATGGCTGGTCTCCTTACTTCCCTATAGTTGATTCTCAACATTTTAGACAGAATGATATTTTTAATGCATAGATCTGATCTCACCACTCCTCTCCATCAACTTAGAATAAAACCTAAGCTCTTTCCATAATCCATTAGGCCCTCTATCATATTGGCCACCCGCTGTTCTCCCAAACCCATTTCGTATCACTTTTACTTCAATTGTTGGCCTCAAACATACTGGTTTCCTTGCTATTCTTAGAGTGCACCAATGACCCTGTCCTCTCAGGCCATTTGTACTAACTGACATCATTATTTGTAATAACAAAAATTATTAGGGTTTCTGCCCAGACATACTTCCTCAGAGAGGTTTTCCCTGACTATCCTATTTTAAATGGCACTTTCTCTTCCTTTAAAATGTTTTATTTTTCTCTATTGCATGTATCACCACCTGACATTGTATTATAATGTCTATATTTGTTTGTTTGTTTATTTATTTATCTACTGTTGATGCTTTCCACAAGTATCCATGAGGGACTTTTTCTGTTATGTTTACTATTGCATCCCCAACACCTAAAATAGGACCGTTTACCAAGAAGTACTCAATAAATATTTATTCAATGAATGAATATAAATGGCCACTATTAAACTAGTATGACTAAATGAAAATCACGTGGTAAGCTCTGACAAAGAGAGAAGAAGAGTACTTTGAAGTAGTATTTCTCAAAAGGTAGAATTTAGGGAGTAAGTAAAGATTATATCTTATTGTGATAGTGGGGAGTAAGAAGGGAAGCATGGCCGGGACACAAGTCTGTTCTATGCCTACATTTCCCTTTTCTTTTTTCTGCTTATCCACTTAGAATGAAAGGGAAGTCTTTGGAAAAAAGAAAGTTAAAATATGGAGAAATTTAACTCAGTAGCAAGCAGTGTAAAATAGTCACTGGAATTATCCCACAAATGGATGCAGCTTCATATGCATCTAGAAAGAGACATTTGGTTTTAAAGAGTCAGTCAGAAATATACACTGAAAGATTTTTTTTATATATATACTGAGATGAAGAGTTCAGGGTTTGTTAGTGGAGGGTTTCTTAGGCCTGAAGGAAGTCATGGAGTGGGGAAGAGGATATAGGAATTCAAAGAAACTATTGATAAAATTTACTGATCAGAGAGAAAAATAACAAATTTTACTTTGTATATTAGTGACTACTGTGTGATAATTATGATCAATTTATATTCCTGGTGTTCTAATAAAGGGTTCAAATTATTAAAACATAATTTACTGGGAAACTATGTTAACCTTCTCTTGGTTAAACATGTCTGTGAGAAGTTTGGCTATTTGAATCCTAAAGCTACAACCAATGTAATGGAAGTTTGCATAGACAATTTTAGCCTAAGCCCTCTATTGCAATAGGTGTGATATTTCAGATTGAAATACCAGATCAGAGAGCAGAAATTTCAAAACAAGTTTCCCCTGCTTAGGTGGTTCTCAAAAACCACAAAGGTCAGACAGTAGAAACAGATGGTATTTGGGAGAGGTGTTCTTTAGAGAAAGCCGTGCTGTACACACTATGCCCCTCACACTGTGGTGTAGGAGGGGAGGGTATCCGCCCCTTTACCTCAGGCTTCTTGAGTGGGACTTCTCACAGAATTGTTCACAGGACTACAGAGGGAAGGATGGGGTGCAAAGAGACTGATGTCTGATTCTCCCCAGGAAAATCTAGAGGGCCTAAAAGAGAATGCCTGGCAGGCTCCTTCCTGTTGGAGAAGATATACACAGTTGCCTTAGGCCCAGCCAGCTCCCTCAGAGTTTGTCAAGACAAAGGATGCATGCTGCTCCCCGGTACAAGATGTGGGCTACACAGGAGATAAAGAGCTCTTTTTGACCAAAGAGAATTGCCCGAGATGTCAACTGGGCTCTAACAGGAAGAACAATATGACATAGATTTCTGAAGAAATCTGAGGCTAAGAGAAAAGTGGCAGCAAGAGGAATAGAACATAGGGTCTGCCTCACACAAGGTGGAGGAGTTATAGATTGAGCCACCAAATTGTAGTTGAACATCTGAGGAACTCACAAAACAGTCAGCTTTAAACTTCTGTTAGGCTCAGGGAGTACAAAGCCATCCACTCCAGCTCTAGTCAATCAACACCTTTCCGCTCCCTTTTCTCTCTTCCCTCCCTCACCCTAACTCTGAGAGCCACTGAATAGCAGCCCCTGAGTAGTGGAGAACCTGAGCAGAAAAGCAGGAAGCAGCTGACCACATTCCTTTTCTGTATAACTTTCCTTTCTAAATATCAAACTGAAGCTGAATTTTGTCATTTTAAAAATGTTAAGACTTTATATTTTCTGTCTTAGTGGTGGGGAAAAACTAACCCCTCTGAGTTAATTTCCAGAGAACAGTTATGTTTTGACTATATATTACAATAGACCATGCTAGCTCAATGTAAAAATACACAGATTTTCCATTGTACAGTTGGTGGAAACATTTTAGAACTTGCAGGTAAAAGTCTTTATAGGAAAAAAAAGCATTGCAAACCCAAATTTATAAAACAAAAAAAGTTACAATTCCTGTGTTAGTTTCATTCACCAGTCAGGAGACTAGGATCCTGAAATGAATGAAATGTAGATTACTCAAACTTTCTGGAAGAAATAAATTAAAACTTAGAAAGAAAAAAATTCAGTCTCCTTAAGAGAAGGAAAAATGCAGTGTATTTTCAGCAAAACTATATCAAACCAAAAGGAACTTTAAAAAACCTTTAACCATGGTTACTAAGACAAAATAATTACTATAATTCTCATCTGAACTTCTTATATCAGCTATCCTAGATAGGATGGATCTAAATGAGGAATTTTTATTTTAAGAGAATTATATCATTATGAAACTACTTTAACTCTCCTTTCTAAAATTGTGAGAATCAATTAAGAAGAAATGTAACCATAAGATAAGGTTTAAGGGTAAGAATGTGTTTAGAAATAAGTTTAGTTGCAGTGAGTAAAATAAAAATTAATAAATAATAAATTAAATATACAAGGTTCCATTCTCTATAGAAGTTTGAAAGTTGGCATTTCAAGTGGGAGAGAGGCTCTACAGAGTAATCAGAGACCTAAATTCCTTGCTGTTCATCAGTCCATCACTTTAGTTTAAGATGGCTGTTAGATTCAATCATTACATCTATGTTCCAGGTCAAAGAAGGGAAGAAAGAGAAGAGTCCATTCTCTGTCTTTAAAGAAAATTTGCCAATTACTTCTCATTTTATGTATACACAACTTTTTTTTTTTTTTTTTTGAGACAGAGTCTTACTATATCATGCTCAGTAGAGTGCCGGGAGTCACAGCTCACAGCAACTTCAAACTCTTGGGCTTAAGCAATTCTCTTGCCTCAACCTCCTAAGTAGCTGGGACTACAGGTGCCCACCACAATGCCCAGCTGTATACACATCTTAATGTTTGATAAATTTGGGGTTTTGTTTCTCCTTCTAAAGTAGATGTTGAGGCAAGCAATTAAAAGTCTCTGACATAGAGACAAATATATTTCTTAAAAGAAAATGGTTAGGTCTAACATCGATATTGGTAGTAATAAGTTAAAATTACTGGTAAAGATCTTTAATTATACTGTAATTTTCTTTAAATGCTTGCTTTCTTTATGTAAAGAACATTTCTGTCACTTACAACCAAAAAAGACCAATCTGTGGTCAGTTATCAGGAAACTCAGTAATTTGTGATGTTATTTAAGCTCTTTTTCATTGAGAAGAGAAGCATCTCAGTACTTTCTAACAAATTTGTTAATGCATTCTTTCATCCTATCATTCATATAATAAACACTGAATGCCTAGATACCAAGGAAAAAAGGGGGGAGTTTACAGAGCACAGGAAAAGATAGTTCTGAAAAATTAAAAATGGGCTCTGTGCCCATAGCTCAGTGGTTAGGGCTCTGGCCACATACACCGGGGATGGCAGGTTTGGAACCTGCCCAGGCCTGATAAACAACAATGACAATTACAACAAAAGATAACAATAGCTGGGTGTTGTGGCAGCACCTGTAGTCCCAGCTACTTGGAAGGTGGAGGCAAGAGAATAGCTTAAGCCCAAGAGTTTGAGGTTGCTGTGACCTGTGACATCACTCTACCAAGGGGGTGACATAGACTCTGTCTCAAAAAAAAAAAAAAAAAAAAAAAGAAAGAAAAATTAAAAATGTAAGAAAGTGTTACAGGTACTCTTAAAAAGTATGTACGAGGTATGTGGGTACAGTAGAGATATCATTTCTACAAAAGAGAAAACGATTTACAATTTAAATATACTAATAGGTATAAATAGAGAGGATCACACAATGAACATCCATTTACCCACCATCTACCTATGCAATATGCAAAATATGCAAGATATTTTGAATATAATTACAGGATACAGTTGTGATTAAAAATACTACCGGATTTTGGTATGAAGTTTAAAATTATTAGCAATGGTGTACGTAGGTATAAACATCAAAAACTAATGATCTAAAGAGGTTGTTATTGTCATCAAATTAAAGAATTAAAAAGTAGTAAAAATTTTCCTGAAATAGGAAAAGTGGTAGAATCTGTTTTTTCTTTTTTGAGACAGAGTCTTGCTCTGTTGCATAGCACACTCCAACCTCTATCTCCTGGGTTCAAGCAATCCTCTTACCTCACCCTTCTGATTAGCTGGGACTTACATGCACATGTCACCATGTACATCTTGGCTAGTTTTTTAAGTAGAGACTGGGTCTCTCTCTTACTCAGCCTCATTTTAAATTCTTAAACTCAAGCGATCCTCCAGCCTTGGCCTCCCAGAGTGCTAAGATTACAGGCATAAGCAATCACACCTGGCCAGGAATCTTTTAATATAGCAACAGCATTTGTCATTTAACCTTTCTCACTTACTTTTTATATTTGGTAGACTCTTAAAGAATTTATATGTACATCTTTTGTCAAATTTACAGCTCATTTTTATGTGGCAAAGGGAAAAGGAACTAAAAAAAATGTCTTGAAGGGGCTCAGTGCCCATACTCATTGTTTAGGGTGCTGGCCACATACACCGAGGCAGGCAGGTTTGAACCCAGCCCAAGCCTGCTAAACAATGACACATGCAACAAACACATAGCCAGCCATTGTGGTGGGTGCCTGTGGTTCCAGCTACTTGGGAGGTGGAGGCAAGAGAATCACTTAAGTCCAAGAGTTTGAGGTTGCTGTGAGCTGTGATGCCATAGCACTCTACCAAGTGCGAGATAGTGAGACTCTGCCTCAAAGAAAGAAAAAAAATGTTTTGAAGGGAAGGTCCGGGTGTGGTGGAGAGGGCATGGATTTCCCTTGATTCAGAAAAGGAAAGTGGTAATTATCCTCCCTTTACTATGAAAGTATTTGTACAGTTGCTTTTCTGAAAAACACATATATTTAAGAAATATTTCTTACATACCCAAAACCTAGAATTTACTAGGCCTGTGACAAATACTGACAGGGATTTTGGGGTTTACTTGCATAGCTGTGTTTGCAAAGATTGGTGTAGAGAAAGTTCTTCAGGAAGGAAGAACTCTGCTAAAAGGGCTGATACCACATCTATACAGAGACAGGATCCTGCTTTGGCTAGTTTCTTCACATTGTTAAAAAATAAAGTTCCTTTCCAACAGAGTTCTTTACATTGTTAAAAGAATTAATATAATTCAGATTAATATGGTAAACTAGGTTGACAAGGGAAGATGCACTACCTTTCCAAAAATAGACAAAGGCTGATTTATTGACTATTAAAACTACTGAATTAAATAATCATTAAAATTATTAACTTTATTTATTTATTGAGACAGAGTTTTACTCTGCCACCCTCGGTAGAGTGCTGTGGCATTACAGCTCACAGCAACCTCCAGCTCTTGGGCTTAGGTAATTCTCTTGCCTCAGCCTCCCAATAGCTGGGACTACAGGCACCCACCACAACGCCTGGCTATTTTTTGTTACAGTTTGGCCAGGGCCAGGTTTGAACCTGTCACCCTCAGTATATGGGGCGGGTGCCCTACTCACTGAGCCACAGGTGCCGCCCAAAATTATTAACTTTAAAAAGTGAGAAAATATATTTTGCCAAGCTTGAAAGCAAGAAAGGGAAATCTTTAGGTTTTAGAAGAAGGAAAACAGAAAAACAGAATTTGAGGGAGCTGATGGCAAGTACATATTGAAGCCCAATGGATCACGTGGGTGTTGGAACTGGAAACATACTGTCAGACTTGAAATTAAAAAGGAAAAGAATATTAATACGCACAATAACATGGATAAATCTCAAAATAATTATGCTGAATGAAAAAAGCAACACAAAAGAATGATTCATTCATATATGATTTCCTTTATATAAAACTCTGAAAAATGTGATTATTGTGACAACAGATCAGTAGTTGCCTGAGGATTGGGGAGATGAGGCAGAGTAGGAAGGAGAAATAACAAAGGGCACAAGAAAACTTCTGGGGATCTTGACTGTGGTGATGGTTTCACAAGTGTATATGTAAGTCAAAACTCCTCCAATTATACATTTTAAATATGTAAATTTATTATATCTCACGAAGCTGTTAAAAAGGAAAAAAATTAACATCCAAGCAAGTTCAATAGATCCTCTTTCTCAGTTATATTTATGCAGTTTATTTGATGAAGGAACTTGGTAGTTTGACCTTAGAGTCTCCCATATTCTGAATTTTATTGATTATGAAGTGCCTGTCTCAGGCAAGATGATTTACAATAGGGCACAGGATTCAAATCAAAGTACAAAAACAGTGTAGTGATTGGTTCTTAGGCATTAGGTAACCTTGTTAAGTACAGATTTTTGGGGAGGGATCAAGTTGTTTTCAAGATCCTCTAAAATCTTTCCAAATAGACAAGATCCTCATCTCATTGGAAATATATCCTTGGAAAAATCATACAAGGCAACTCTAGATCTTCCTTCTGTAACATACATGGAAAAATGTAGCTTTGGCTTTAAGTAATAGAAAGGCAATCTCGAGCTTTCTTAAACAGCTAAAAAAATTTATTGTCTCAGAGAAGTTACTAAATCCAAGGGAAGGGGTAGCCTTCAAGCTGGGTTTGAGCTGTTCCATCATGTGTCAGCTTCATCCTCAGGCTGGCTTCTTTCACAATAGCAAAGTGGCTGCAGTATATATAGGACTCAATTCCATCTATCACACCAGAGTAAGAAAAAGCATTTTTCATTTCCCAGCAAACACAATACGATTGATCCATACAATTGGGATGAATTTAGGTTTATGTCAATGCCCATGAATGAACAGGTCAAGTGGGGATGGCATTAGGATGATTACTGTACATCAGGGCTCACACTTGGATATGAGCCTAAGCAAATCCTTGGCTACCTCACCATTGCAGAGGGATAGAAATGTATGCTGGGGAATCAACCAATATAATGCACATTATAAAAACAAAATGATATTCTATACCATTAAGTATCACAGTTTAAACTCTTCCATTATTGTTTAATGTTTGTTTCCAGTTTTTTGATACTAAGATTATTATCAACAGGGAGTTGCAGACCTTATTAAGGGAAACAAGACTGTAAGATACAACAGGGAATGTAGAGACAAAAGAGAGAATGCGCGTCCCATACCTGATGTCTGCCATGTAAGAATGTAAACCTACTGTTAGAAAATCTTCCACTGTTTAAAGAGAAGCTCAGAATGCTTGGAAATATTCTGGTTTTTAACTGGCTAATTTTTCCCCTAAGCTTAATGCAGGCCAAAAAAAACAAAAACAAAAACAAAAAAAAAACATACACACACCCATATTTATAGGTTCGATTTGGCCCTGGGCCACCAGTTTCTGTCATGTTATGAATCACGCTGGAATATTTTATAGCACCTTCTCTGAAAGTGAGAGCTTCTGTCCTTTCTTGGCCCAGGGCTGCTAGGATATGCTTAGTGCAAGTGGAGAGAGAAGTGAGCAGCACTCATTGTGGGAGGAATGCTTTGTTATTAATTCTTTGGCATGTGCTTAGAACTGTTTTCCTGGTGGTTAGGATAAGTTTGGACCAAATCACCTTCATTGTCTCTTATCTAGGTTCTCTTGTGACTCATTTCTTATCTAGGTACTCTTGTGACTCCTCTTTGGTTTGACTTAGAGGAAAAGTTCAGTTTTACAGAATGATCCCTAGTGACTAGAGGTGTGATATGTGGTCATGGGACAGGATTTTTCCTTGTAAAAAGGTGGCACATGGATTGATCCTATCATAGTAACTGACATGCCATGTTTCTCTTAAATAGAAAATTAACTAGCAATGGCTAAAGGCAGCACTCTTACTGCTTTTAAAGACATGTAGAACTGGGAACATAAAAGGCTGTTTGGGTCTCATCATTTAATTTTTTTCTTTCTTTTTGGCTAAGTTTCTTTGAATGCCCATTACTGCTTCAGCATTGCCCTTTTTGTCGGAAAGCTTCCCTCCAGTTAGGATATATAAGAAGGCAGAAATTATGGGTTTTCATCTGTCGACTTCCTCATGGTGCCCAGGATAACTTTGATAGCACTTTATTTAGAAAAAGCTCAGTACTTACTTGTTGCATATTTATTAAAATCTTGCATGTCTCAGAAGTCAATGGATGATTTGTATTATTCCAACTCCAACTTTATTAAATACCATCAAAACTTCCAGTATGTATTATCATGCCTAGGGCTGGGTAAGCTTTTGGCATAGAGAAGTTAATAAAGGACCTTCTGGGACAAAGCCCAGCAGGGACCTGCAGGCTGCATGGGAATTATTTGAAGACTTTTTTGCTTATCTGTGGTGTCAGATATCACAAAAATTATGCACATACCATTCCTCCCCCCCCCCCCCCAGAAGCTTTTGTTAGTGTTTGTGTGTTTAATGTGTGGCCCAAGACAACTCTTTTTGTTCCAACATGGTGCAGAGAAGCCAAAAGATTGGACAACCCTGAGGTAGGGAAACAGAGTTGCAACACTCCTGATAGTCTAGACATTAACATTAGGAAAAGGGGAAAAAAAGGAACTCTGGAGGGTAGGGTCTTTGGACAAATGTCACATTTCTCAGAGTAGCTTTTGGATATGGGTGGAGAAATGAAAGCAGGGGAATTGGAGTGGGACAAAAGGGAGAATTTTAAACTAAAGAAGTCATTTTAGAGCTCACATTACTGAACATTCAGGTAACTCTTGCTGCACTATATTCCCCTATTCATACAATCACATTTGTTGAGTACTTCAGAAAGGATGCATAGTAGAAGATACAAAATGAATGAAGCCGGTCGTGAAGGATTCTTTAGCAGTGGATCTCAACCTTCCTAATGCTGAGACCCTTTAATACAGTTCCTCATGTTGTGGTGACTCCCAACCATAAAATTATTTTCGTTGCTACTTCATAACTGTAATTTTGCTACTGTTATGAATCATAATGTAAATATCTGATCTGTAGGATGTATTTAGGCGACCCCTGTGAAAGGGTCATTTGACTCCCAAAGGGGTCGCGACCCACAGGTTGAGAACCGCTGCTCTAGGGGGATAAAATACTGCACAGATTAACAAAAATAAGGTAGAATATATTAGGTGCCTCAAACTCACTGAAACTAACTATGGAGATTCAGAAAATCTACAGGTTATTTCCGGTTGCAGGAGCTAAGGATATCCAGTTTAAACAAGGATCAATACAATATTTGTAGCTAAAAAAGAGATGATTTTATCTTTATCTAATTTATAGTTCCGAATCTGGGACCCTATAGGATTAAAAAAGGTGAAAATGAGGGCACATTTCTTCATAAAAATATACAACAGTGCCTTTCGCTTTCCTGCTCATCCTTCGCCTATTTCCCCTTTCAATGTCTCCTGAATCTCACAGATGGAATTAACTTCGTGAACACACAGACACCTAGAAAGAATAGCACAGAGTAAGTGGTGAAAAAGTTCGTGCTCTTTAAAGTGACTTCCTGAAGATTACTGAGCATTAATAATGAAAACATCAAAACCATCTTCCCCAATTCAGAGTTGTCTCGGAACGCAGTAACCGCTCGGCAGAACGCATCCTAGTCGGGGCGGGCTCGCGGGCGTGGTTAAAGCCCCCCTGCCTTCGAGAGGCTGTCAGAGCCACGAGCACCGGCCCCGGCGCGTCCCCGCTCTAACAACGCTGGTTCTGTCAGGTCCTCACGTCCCAGCTCCTCGCGCAACCCCAGCCAGCAGCTACGCGTAAGTGCTTCTGCGCCGAGGCCGCGGGGCAGAGAAGGCGCCTCCGCTCTCGGGAGCGCGCACGCCGCGCCGAGGGTCCTCGACGGGCGCGCTCTCGATCCGCCGCCTCGCCGGCCCGCCCCCTCCCTCGCCTCTTCCTGCCAGGCCGTCCCTCTCCCCTCCCCTCGCCGCTCCCTCCGCCCTCTCAGGGCTCTGGCGGCGGCGGAGTGAACGGGACAGCCCGGCCGCAGAGCTCGGGGCGGCGGGTGGGACGCGGGCGCCTGAAGGACTTGTTTCGGCAGCGCCTGCGGAGACGTGAGGAGGTGAGGCGAGGGCGGCCTCCTGGGGGCCCGAGGAAGGCCCGGCGGTTCGGAGCCGTGGGCCGGGACTGCCCGGGGCTGTTGGCGCCGCGGCTGAGCCCGGGGAGGGTTGAGGTGGGGCCCCGGCCCCGGCCCGGGACCTCGATGCGGGAGGATCGCGGGGAGGAGAGCACGGGCGGGTTCGGGACTGTCGGCCACCTCACGGACGCCGCGGTTCTCCCTGGTGGCCGCTTCCCACAGCCGGGGCGGGCGGGGTCGGCGCCCTTACCTGGGGGCGGGGTGGTGGCTTCTGTGGCCGCAGCCTCCAGCTGTGCCCTCCTGACATTGCTGCCGCCTCCGCCGCTGCCGCTTGCTGCTACGCTGTGGCTGCTGTCGGCTTCGCAGCCTCAGCAGCTCTGCGTCCGGGGGGCGTGTGGTTAGGGCATTAACCCACGCGCAGGCTTCTGTTCGTGACCGTGTCGCTCCCTCAGCCTTCCCCTTCCTTCGCCGAACACTTTGCTCGGCTTCTGCTGTTGATGCTTGCGGTTTTGCAGTATGGGATGGGCTGCGTCCCGGGCAGATCTCTACCTGCAAGGAATGCTCTGCTTCAAAGTTGACCGCCAGAGCCATGACAAACACCCCCACTTACCACCTCGGGTCTCGGGCTGTGAGGGCTCAATGTCCTGATAACTGAGTCAAAGTTTCTGAGACAGGGCTAGTACTTTGCACTGGTCGCGAACGGTGCAGGGTTGGGCAGTGAGTCAGCCTGTGGAAAGGGGCCACCCGCCAGAGGGAGGTAGTTGGGTTCAAGGGGCTGAACTGACAGAGTTCATTTCTGATCCTAGGGCAATGTGTCCAGGCTTGTGTGTTGTCCTTGGACTTTTCAGATAGGGTTAACTTAGAAACGGTACTAAAATTTAGGTGAAACCTAACTAACTTGTGAGGTTGATGGTTTCATACAAGTGAACTCAGTTGCCAAGCTCATTACACTAATGGTGAGAAGAACTTTTGCTTGCTTGACGAATTTAAGCACAGTTTGGAAACTTCTTTGAAGGCCTGCATTTTTGGCAGTGGAAGGCTTAGGGATTTTTAATACGTTCAACTTTTCTTGTGCATGGTGGGAGGTAAGCATTTGCTTGTTAAAATTCTGAAAGTACAGTTTTGTGAAAACCTGACTTTTCTCAGTAATGTTTATATTTGGCATTTCTGTACTTCTATCCAGTATTTATGATGTCAGAAGATATGGACATGAAGTTTGCTTGTCAAATTGGAAGTGGATTTTGCCCATGAAAAACAGGGTTCATAAGCTTTTAGCACTGGGAAACTGGCCTGTGATTCCTTATCTCAGTGGAGCATCCTATATATGAAACTGACAATGTTATTGTAAAGGAGAAAAGACTAGATGAACTTAATGTTTTACATTATCAACAAATTGTATTAAATGTTCATCTGCTTGTGGGGTTAGCTAAGACTTTGAATTACTGTACTGATCAGTTCAAGATATGCTTTGATATTATGTATTGTTTATCATCTGTAGAGAAGTAGATGAAGCCAGGCAGAGCTTATATGTGAACATATTGTATTATGTACTCTACCTCGTACTCTAGAAAGCTGGAAACAAAATAAATCTCAGCACTGTTGGGTCATTTAGTGAATATACAAACCAGCTTACAAAGATATGAATATAAGTCTATGAATTTTTTTTGACCTAAGTTACTAGATGAGAATTCCTATGTTATAGTTTTGATGTTCTGAGCATTTTTTTTTAAATAGTTATTTCATGATTTAGATAATTTTTTATCTAGCACTTATAACATTATTTTTTTTGAATGACAGTTTTATTAATTATGTGGAATAAGAGTTTTCATGTTTATCAGCTCACCAGTTCTAAATTTGTGACTTTTAAAAACTGTACTTAAATTTTTTTTTCTTTGTCTTACCCAAACTTGAAATTGCTCAGTTACTGTGTTTGAACTCCCAGATGATACGGATTAAAGCTGGAAGTCCTTTTATCCATTCTTATGGAGGATTCTTAAAGAGGGAATTTTGTTCTACCAAGTAAAAATATTATATGCAGGAGATAGCCAGGCTTCAACAGATCAACTTTAAAGAGAGTAGTAGTGAAGGAGTAAACATTTCTTGTTTGGGGAGCATAGAACTGTGACTGCATTCCAACCTACCATGTCTCAAGTGGTGTGGGGATGATTATGACTGGATAGAGAATGTTTGGAGAAAGAAGTTGAAGCAGGGGTCCTCAAACTTTTTAAACAGGGGTCCAGTTCACTGTGCCTCAGACCGTTGGAGGGCTGGACTATAGTTTTTTAAAAAAACTATGAACAAATTCCTATGCACACTGCACATATCTTATTTTGAAGTAAAAAAAACAACGGGAACAAATACAATCACATTGCCTCATGTGGTCCGTGGGCCGTAGTTTGAGGACCTACTCTATGGCATTCCCAGACACAGAACATTTTTGCTTATGTTTCACAAATTTTAATAAATTGCTACATGTTTATAACTCTTGCCTTATATAAATAGGTCAGCTCTGGGTTCTGACAATAACCAGCAGCCCAAGGCTATTCCAGCTGCTGGTGTTTCAAAGACAGCTTAGGGGTTTCATACAGAGATAGTCTAAAGAGCATCCGCCACACAAACAGGGGAGGCAGAAAGTACAGACTGGAGCCTGAGGTATGGTAAAACATCATTTTTAAAGGAGAATTTTGTTGAGATTATAAAGACATTGCTTTACTCGTGGCTTTTCAGAATGGGGAATAATTTTGACTTTATGGTCAGCATTTGATTTGGGTATAAGTATGTGAACAGAGTATCATAATAGGGAAGAGTTAATAAATTAAGCAGAACATGCATCTTCTTTCTTCATTTACTTTCCAAATTGCTGTTATTCAACAGACAGGATTCCATAATTATTTGAGTATGGCTTATTTATGCTCATGTTGACTCTTGTTTTGGTCATCTTTGGGTGTTTTTTGGTGTAATTTTTGGGGACTTTTCCTGGGAAACTTCTAGGCACATATTCTTTTGATTTAGAGGTAGATTTAGGCTAAGGTTATTAGTATACTTGAAATTCTGAGCTGTCTTGTTTTATAAATAGTCTTAAAAATAGAAAACACAATTCTTTATAAATGCAGCATGAAAAATCTGGTTACAGGCTGTGTTGTGATAGACATAGTATAGCCAAAAATATATTCAAGAAATTTCTCTCCTCATCCACTTTAGTAAGCTTAAATAAAAAGAAAAAAGAACGTTTTTTTTCAACAAAAGCCTTATTTTCCCAGAATATCAAGTCTAACAACTATTTGTTATATTATTTTCCCTTTTGCCTATTCTAAATTCAACAAGTACTACATGCCTGTGGGCTATGACAAAAACTTAGTTCTAGTCTGGCAGTGGTCCCCACCCTTTTTGGCACCAGGAACTGGTTTCATGGAAAACAGTTTTTCCACAAATAGGGGTTTGGGGGAGAATGGGACAGGAGGCAGACCGGTTCCTAAGGGGCCATAAACTGGGTACTGGTCTATGGCATGGGATCAGGGACTTGAGGGAATTCTTAGTAATGGAGGTTCCATTGAAGGATGCAAGCTTGTACTGTGGAATTTGGGAAACATCAGGAATGGAAATTTTACTTTTTTTTTTTTTGCAGTTTTTGGCTGGGGCTGGGTTTGAACCCACCTCTGGCATATGGGGCCAGTGCCCTACTCCTTTGAGCCACAGGTGCCGCCTGGAAATTTTGCTTTTTATCACTCTGGTTTTTCTCTGTACCTGAATTTTCAGTAGGGTGGGAGCATGGGAACAAATACCACAATTAACCTGGATTTTTTTTTTTTTTTTTTATACTATAAATTTCTTTTCCCCTGCAAACCATCCTTTCTTAAGTGAGCCATTGCTACTATTAGGAGTATGTTGTATTTCTGGTGTGTGTGGTTGAACAAAGGCTGAGAATCTTGGCCCCTGGCAATTTTCCTTAAGCCAAATTTGTACTTCTTGGTTGGCTTGTACTTCTGGTAAATTTTTGTGGAGATGGATTCTTACTATGTTGTCCATGCTGGTCTTGAACTCCTGGGCTTAAGTGATCCTCCCAGTTTGGCCTGCCAAAGTGCTGGGATTACAGGCATGAGCCACTGTGTCCAGTTCCATTACTTTCATTTTTTTTTGAGACAGAGTTTTACTATGTAGTCCTCAGTAGAGTGCTCTGGTGTCACAGCTCACAGTAACCCCCAACTCTTGGGCTTAAGTGATTCTTTTGCCTCAGCCTCTCAAGTAGCTGGGACTACAGGTGCCCATCACAAGGCCTGGCTGTTTTTTGGTTGTAGTTGTCTTTGTTTTGGCAGGCCTGGGCTGGGTTCGAACCTGCCAGCTCCAGTGTATGTGGCTGGCACCCTAGCCACTGAGCTATAGGCACTGAGCCCCTGTTACTTTCATTTTTGAAGAGAAATATTGGGGAGGAGCCTAAATATATAAACAAAATTGAGATTTATTGAATGATATAGTTAACATGGAGGCTAGGCTTGTTTAGCTGAACATTCATTACACTCTTTTGACTGTGACACATTTTATATCTTGATTCAGCATGCATACATACATATAAAGTTGAAAGGAAAGTTTAGTGAAACAATAGTTACCATATATACTCGCGTATAAGCCGACCTGAGTATAAGCCGACCCCCTTAATTTTACCCTAAAAACTGGGAAAACTTAGTGACTTGAGTATAAGCTGAGGTGGAAAATGCAGCAGCCACTGGTAAATTTCAAAAATAAAAATATATACCCAAAACAATTACAAT
>CAUYPK010102172.1:0-11853 GCA_963574355.1 Loris lydekkerianus | reverse complement strand
GAAAATGCTTTCGATAACATCCAGCATCCCTTCATGATCAGAACACTTAAGAAAATTGGTATAGAAGGGACATTTCTGAAACTAATAGAGGCCATCTACAGCAAACCCACAGCCAATATCGTATTGAATGGAGTTAAATTGTAATTCTGCTCTAATTTTAGTTATCTCCTTTCTTTTGCTGGGTTTGGAATAGGAATGTTCTTCCTTTTCCAGTTGCTTGAGATGTCCCATTAAGTTATTGACTTCCTCTCATTCCATTCTTTTGAGGAAGACTTGCAATGCTATAAATTTCCCTCTTAGTACTGCCTTTGCAGTATCCCACAGGTTCTGATAATTCATGTCTTCGTTATTGTTTTGTTCCAAAAATTTGGTAATTTCCTTCTTAATCTCATCTATGACCTAGCTATCACTCAGTATAAGGTTATTTAGTTTCCATGTCTTTGTATGAGTGTGCAGATTCCTGTTATTGGTGAGTTCAACTTTTATATCGTGATGATCCGAGAAAATACAAGGAATAATTTCTATACTTTTAAATTTGCTAAGGTTAGACTTGTGACCTAAGATGTGATCAATTTTGGAGGATGTGCCATTGGCTGATGGGAAGAATGTGTATCCAGTTTTGTTAGAATGAAATGTTCTGTAGAAGTCAATTAAATTCGATTGTTGAATGGTGAAGTTTAAGTCCAAAATGTATTTGCTTAGTTTCTTTTTGAAGGATCTATCCAACACTGCCAAAGGGGTGTTAAAATCTCAAACAATTATGGTGCTGGAATATATTAAATTGTTCACGTCTGTTAGGGTCTTCCTTATAAATTGAGGAGCATTCTGATTGGGCACATAAATGTTAATAATTGAAATCTCATCATGTTGAGTGTTTCCATTAACAAATATAAAGTGACCATTCTTTTCTTTCCTTACTTTTGTTGGTTTAAAGCCTAATGTATCTTCAAATAAAATTGCAACCCCTGCTTTTTTTCTGACTTCCGTTTTCCTGGATGACAGATGGCCATCCCATCACCCTAAGTCTATATTTATCTTTTAAGGTGAGATAAGATTCTTTTATGCAGCAGATATCTGGCCTGCGTTTTTGTATCCAGTCAGCCAACCTGTGCCTCTTAAGAGGACAATTTAAGCCATTCACAGTAATTGTGAGTATTGCTAAACCTGGTAGTATTTTGGGTGTCAAGTTTTTTGAAAGTCCAGTGGACATTTTTAATCTTTTCACCACTGTGGAAGTTGGATTTTGATCAAGAATTTCAGAGTGAGTTTACTTTGGTAGTAGAGCATTGATTGTGCTGGTCATTGTGGAGGATGCGTCTGAGAATATTCTGAAGAGCTTGTTTAGTTATGGCAAATTTCTTCAATGTGTTTATGTCATTGAAGTATTTAACTTCTCTGTCATAAATGAAACTCGGTTTAGTTGGATACTGGATCCTAGACTGAAATTTGTTTTGTTTTAGGAGATTGAAGGTTGATGACCATCCTCTTCTGACTTGGAAAGTTTCAGCAGAGAGATATGCAGTCATTTTAATATTCTTCCTCTAGTAGGTTATGATTTTCTTACATCTGGCTGCTTGCAGGATTTTTTCCTTCATAATAACTTTGGCAAAGTTAATTACAATGCATCTAGGAGATGCTTTATTTGAATTGAGTCATGCTGGGGTTCTGAAACAGTCTGCTATCTGAATTTCAGTCTATCTTGCCATGTTTGGGAAGTTCTCCTCAATTATCTCTTGAATTAGAGTATATGTACCTTTTAGAACATTCTCTTCTCCTTCTTGGATTCCTATCAGGTGAATGTTTACCCTTTTGGAGTGGTGCCACAATTCTCTCGGGAAATGATCTATTTTTGCTCTCCACTTCTCTTCCTCTTTGAGCATTTGGGAGTGTTCAAAAACTTTGTCTTCAATGTCAGAGATCCTTTCTTCTGCCTGCTTTATTCTGTTATTGAGGGATTTCACTGTATTTCTCACATCTTTGAGGGCTGCAAGTTCTTGCCTCAATGTGTCAAAATCGTTGGTGATTTTTGTCTTTGAATTCATTGAATTCATGAGATAATGTTTGAATTACTCCTTGAATATCTAATTCCAACTTTAGGTTCAGTCGGTTCATCGAATGAGCACTCCAAATTCCAAATTTGATTTCGGGCATCTCAGCCATTTGTTTATGATGAAATCTTCTATTGTGTCTCCTTTGTCATTCCTTCAGGGAGTTGATCTACTCTGATTATTCATATTGCAAGAGTTTTCCCACTGATTCTTCCCTATGATTATTGTTTCACTGTTTGGCTAGAGAAGCTAGTAGAATGAAATTGAATTGAGGGCTCCTGGAGTTTTAATTAACCAGCCCTTTACCAAGGAACTGGGATAGTCAATTGAGGCTTTTCCCCTGGAGTGTTACAAAGATCCCATTCAGTACTACAGCTTGAAACTCTGGGGGCCTGCTTGGTATGATGGGTCTAGATGGCTTTGTACTGAATTCAGCTAGTGTCTGTCCAATCCTAGTGAATCAGGGGCTTTGGGATGAAATCTCAGCTATAGAAATATATAAGCAACTAAGACACCCTGCCCCCCACAGGCAACAACTGGAAGAGGGGAATCTCACACTGTCACAACAACATAACCAGGGTACAGCCTTGGTGGGTCCTGGGTGACCAGCCCAGGTCAAGCGTTCCAAACCAATTGCTCCGGTCAACACAAACACAGATGAAGTGGGAGAGTTCAAAAAGTCTCCAGCAACTAGACAGCAGAGGTCCACTGGCAGCTCAAGTGTAACTCACTCTGGTGCTCTGAGGACTCAGAAAGTCCCACCCAGGAAAATAGTTCAAGGGGGCTGGTACCTCCTTCCCCACCTTGCACTTCCATCACACCTAGACACTAGTAGCCCCACGTGGCTGTGGCCCAATTCCCTCCAATGAGCTAATGTGTTAGGGATTTGGGCCTGCTAGAGACAGAGGGAAGTCAATGCCTCATTGGTCAGGTGACCACTCTACCACCTGCCAGGTGGATGAGCTGAGGTCGGACTACCTTGGATGCTCAATGGAAACTGGGGAGTGTTCCACCTGAGCCCATTCCAAACCAGAGGTTAATAAGCCAGCAAGTATTTTTCATCCTCAGAGACTATGCCTCTTCCCCATCTGCTCTTCTCCTCTGGTATCCCTGCAATTCAAGGTCTAGCTCCCTCTGGCAGTCCACAGAACTGGGGAGGTATCTCTCCAAAATTTGACCCTGGTGGGATTACTCTATTAATGCTGATGCTGGGTGGAGGTGTCTCTACTCAGGTTCCCACACCTCAGCAGTTCCCAAGTCTCCACCCGTTGCATGGAGACCCAAGCCTCTGCCCACTATTGATTTGCACTTTCTCAGAGCCAGGCCAGACACCGTGCCCTGTGCCTTTCTGCATTTTTGCCAGATTCACAGATACAGTGTAGTTGTGCTGCCGCAGTCCATGCAATGCCCAGTCCTAACAAAGAACTGCAAACATTGTGGTCTCTGCAGAGGTTGGTCTTCTAGGCTGCCAGGTAAGGGTAGAAGGGTAGACTAGAAGTTCAATGTGGCAGGTAAAATATTTGTTCAACCTTCCTATCAGGCAAGAGAATGCCCAGGTTCACAGCAGAGACTCTGGAGAAGGAGTTCCAGCTTCCAGCAACTCGCTCCTGTGGGGTATAAGAGAAGAGAACATCAGTTCACCGCTCACTAGTAGAGATCCCACAGCAAGCAAGCAACTCTCTTGGGGGAGGAGATGGACATGCATCCTCTTTAGGATGAGTTCTGTACCTGAAATTTGTTTCCATGAAGTCACAGCTTGCCTCAGCAGAGAAGATGTGCAATTATCAATCTCTTCTCTCAGCTCTGCTCCCACCTTTTAGCTTTGTTGGGTTCTTTCTGCCATTATCTCCCCCTCTAGACAGGAGCTTCTGTGGACAGCTGGCTCCAGTCAGCCATCAACCTTCACTACCCCTTGCTCTTATTGAATGTAAAAATTGGAGTTAGGGAAAATAGCCAACCTGAGGATTTAGCAAAACACAAAGCACATTGAAACCAACCAAACAAACAACCAAAAAAGCAACAAGACGTACAAACAGATGCACAAACAGATAATCAAAAACAAAGAAACAAAAAACTCAAAACAGTCTTAGCAACTGTAAGAAGAAGGGAAGAAAATAAGAAAATAATAATAATATTAATAATAATTTTTAAAATTAACAATAACTCCTACAAGAAAGAAAAAGGAAAAAAATGCAAAAAAGCAAAAATAATGAGCACAGAAAAAAAGGCACCACCAACAAAAAATTACATATATATATATATATATATATATATATATATATATTTTTTTTTTTTTTTTCTAATACATATGACTATATGTATGCCATAGGGATTAACTTTAGTAGGCATAAATTTATGTTGCAACATACTTTCTGGGCACCAGGTGGCGCCATGAGTGGTTCCCAGACTTATACTTTTTTCCCAGTTTAGATTGTTCCTGCTGGTTGCCTGGTTACCCGCTTGGCACTTAAACCCTGCTGGACTGTTGATTCCATCTATCTCAAAAAATCTTCACAAGCAGGTTTCACAAATTCTCCCTGCAACAGTTCCCATGAAGTGCAGGAAATGCTGGGTTTGTTTCCAGCGTGGGACCATTGCCTACCGATGAGATTCAAATCACCTCACCTGACCCTCCCAGAAAGGTGCCTGCAGTGACTGCCATCTCCCAAATTTTAAAACAATGGGCATTTCCTGTTTGAGTGTCTTCCATCTGAGTGTGTCTCCTGCTGCCTAACCTCGGTGGTGCCACTCCAGGCAGCAACCCACTCTGGCCACCAAATTCTGCTCAGGAGTCCACACTTTGCCAGTCTTCCCACACAACACCTAGTTTCCCCATGAACTGGGAATTGTAGTCCTCCATGGGGGGCTAGTTGCCGCCTCTGCCACTCGCCACCACAGCCAAGGCGCAGATACTTTCCTGGCACTCTCTGAAGGTCTGGATTACACTCCAAGTCCAATAATCTACCACCTCATTGCACACTCTGAACTGCCACTCCACACCAATATTCCACACTTGGAATGATCTAGTCCACTCACTCTCACCTGTTGTTCCAGGAAAGGTGAGCTAAATGTCTTTCCTGTCTGCCATCATGCTCTGCCTCTCTCCTCCATTTTTTGATGCCCACAATCAATGCTATTTTCCAACATAGTGCTGGAAGTTCTAGCCAATGCAATCAGGCAGGAGAAGGTAATCAAAGATATTAAATGGGAACAGAGAAGTCAAGTTCTTGCTCTATGCTGATGAAATAATATGATACTTAGAAAACCCCAGGGCCTCAATTACAGACTCCCAGAAGTGATCATGAAATGCAGTAATGTGTTGGGATATATAAAATCAGTGTCTGCAAATCAGTAGCCTTCATATATGCCAGTAATAGTCAAGGTAACAATAAAGTCAAAGACATAATACGCTTCATAGTACTTTTCAAGAAATTGAAATGCCTGGGAATATGTCTAATAAAGGACACAAAGGACCTCTACAGGGAGAACTATGAAACCTTGAAAAGAAGCAGCAGAAGACATTAACAAATGGAAGAGCATATCATGCTCATGGCTAGGAAGAATCAACATCGCAAAAATGTCCATACTGCCCAAAGCTATCTATAAATTTAAGGCAATCCCCATGAAAGCACCCACATCATATTTTGAAGAACTTGAAAGAATAGTATTTCTTTTTATATGGAACAAGAAAAAACCCCAATAGCCAAAGCAATTCTAAGAAATAAAAATCAATCTGAAAGCATCACTTTACCAGGCTTCAGGTTACCTATATGGCTATAGTGATCAAAATAGCATGATACTCATATTAAAAATAGAGACATAGATCTGTGGAATAGAATAGAGAACCTAGAAATGACAATGAACCAGAGATGAAACCAGGGGCATATAGCCATCTGATCTTCAATAAACCAAACAAAAGTATAAATGAGGAAAAGAATCCCTATTTAATAAATGGTGCTGGGTTAACTAGTTAGCTACATGTAGAAAACTGAAACTGAGCCAGCACCTGTCATTATTTACAAAAATTGACTCATGCTGGATAAAAGATGTAAACATAGCAGGATACAGGATTCTGGCCTGAAAATTATTTTGTTTTAGGATGTTGAAAGTGGATGACCATGTTCTTCTGGCTTAGAAAGTTTCAGTTGAAATGTCTACTGTCATCCTAATGGCTCTGCCCATGTAGGTCAATTGGCACTATTCCTACCTGCTTATAGAATTTTCTCCTTCATCTTTACTTTGACAGGTTCATTACAATGTTCCTTGAAGAGACTATGTTAGAGTTGCGATGTCCCTGGGTTCAATATTCATCTGAAAGGAGTGTGTCAGGATCCTTAGTAAAACTTGGGAAGTTTTCATGTATGATATTCTCCAGTATGGCTTCCATACCTTTGGGAAAGTTTTCTTCCTCCTCTGGGATTCCTATTGTCTATATGTTTGAACACTTCATGACATCTTGTAGTTCTCTAAGCACTTGCTCTACTGTCTCTCTCTTCTTTTCTGACTCTGTAACTACCTGTGTTAACTCAAAGACTTTATCCTCTAACTCTTATGTTCTTTCTTCTCCAAGGTCTAATCTATTTTTGATACTTTCCCTGATCATCGTCTTCATTTCTTGAAGATCATTCATATCTTTTCTATATTCTACATATCTCTCATCTGATTTTTGGTTCTGTCTTTCCTTTTTCTCATCTAATTCCTTTATTATCTTAATCATCTATATTTTAAATTCCCTTTCTGTCAGATCCATTAATTCTTTATAGGAGGAGTATTCTGTTATAATTGTCTCATGGTCCCTTGGAGGAGTTTTGCTCTATTTTGGTTCTTCATGGTGCCTGAATTATTCTTCTGGCTCCTCCTCATGTGTGCTTTCTTCTTGCTCACTTCCTTGTGGATCTTTTTCCTTCTCACTTCCTCCTTTGCTTCAAGTTACCTTGTTTCAGAGTTTAGGTTATGAAGAGGTCTCTTGGTATGGGATCAGACGGCTGAGAAGGATTGAAGCAAGCAAGGAAAAGCAAGAGGAAAGGGGAAAAAAAGAAAGTAAAAATAGAAGGAAAGAGTAAGGGAAAAGAAAAACACACACACACAGAAAGAAACAAAAGAAAGAAAAAAGGGGGGAAGGGGCAATGACAGAAGAAAACTGAAGAACAGGAGAGAAGGAGGATGGGAAGGAAAGATAAGAGTAATAGAAGAAATGTTATTCATCCCAGTGCTAAGGCCATGTCTACAGCTTGAAGGTTTTAAGGAGATGGGCTGGGTGAGTTCCTCTAAATCAGGCACTCCTTACCAACCTGAACGCAGTCAGACCCTTCCTCTGTCAAAATTAGGAAGAGGAGAAAAAGAGGAAACACAAAACACAGGAAGGGAAATGAGTTCCTGGCCTACTTGAGCTAGACTACTACTGCAGTCTACCTGCCAGACCACAGCTACATCACACTCACCTTCAGCAAAGAAAGGGTGGAGAAAAAAAGAAGAAAGAACCAAAAAATAAAATAAAATAAATTAAATAAATAAAAAATAAAAAGAGGGGGATAGAAAGAAAAATATTGAAAAAATGAATAGACAAAGGTAATTAAACATACTGTTGAATCAAATAAAGGAGAGGAAAGGAAAAGGAATAAACAAAGAAAAAATAAAGACAATAGTACAAGAAGAAAGAAAAAATGGGGTGGGGGTGGGGATTATCTTAGCTGATGTAGAAGCACATGATGTTGGAAAGACTAGAAGAGTAGAAGAGTCTCTATCATCTGAGAGAATGTTGAGGAGTGAAGTAAAGAGACAATAAAACAAGCTGAAGTTCTGTAACCAGCCAAAAGAATCCTGTGTACTCAATTCTGATATGAGGACAATTAATGACCTAGCACAGAGTGGGGGTTTGAGGATGGGGAGAGCAAAGAGAGGAAGGAGGGAGGGGTGGGGGGGTCACAAGAGGTGGTACACCTTTTGGGGGTGGAACATTATTATAATAGTGTCTTTATCTAGCACGAGCAATCAATGTAACCTGGTTCTTTGTACCCTCAATGAATCCCCAGCCTAAAAAGGAAATGAAGAAAAATTTAAAAGAAAAAGATGCAAACATAGGACAAGAAACAATAAACAATCTAGAAGGTGAGAGAAAAACTGTTGACCTTATGGGCCCAGGAAAAGATTTTATGCAGAAGACTCCCTTGGCAATTGAAGTAACACCCAAAATTTACAAATAGGACATGATCAACTTCAAAAGTTCCTGAACTGCTAAGGGTACAACAACTAAAGCAGACAACCTTCAGAATGGGAGAAAGTATTTGCATGCTACCAATCTGACAAAGAGCTGATAATTACAATGTACAGAGAACTCAAAATAATCAACAAAAAATGACCAAACAATCCCATATATCAGTGGGCAAAAGACATCAACAGAACCTTTTCCAAAGATAGATGAATGACCAACAAACACATGAAAAATGCTCAGCATTCCTAATCATCAGAGAAACATGAATCAAAATTGCCTTGAAATATCACCTAACCTCAGTGGCAATAGACCACATCACAAAGTTTCAAAGCTGCAGATGCAGAAGCTGGTGTGGATGTGGAGAGAAGGGAACACTTCTACACTGATGGTGGGAATAGCAAACTAATACAGCCTCTATGGAAAGAAGTATGGAAAACTCTCAAAGAGCTAAAAGTAGACCTTTCATTTGATGCCACAATCCCATTACTAGGTATCTACCAAAAAAGTCATTTTATCCAAAATATCCAAAATACTAGAATATGTATCATAGCTCAATTCACAATTGCCAAAATATGGAACCAAACCAGAAGCCCCCATCTACTAATGTCTGAGTTAATACGGGTTCAAACCCAGCCCCAGATGAACTGCAATAAAAAAAATAGCCAGGCGTGTGGCAGGCGCCTGTAGTCCCAGCTGCTCAGGAGGCTGAGGCAGGAGAATCGCGGAAGCCCAAGAGCTGGTGGTTGCTGTGAGTCCTGGACGTCATGGTACTCTACCAAGGGCGGTAAAGTGAGACTGTCTCAATAAATAAATAAATAAATAAATAAAACAAACAAACAAATAAACAAACTGTGGTACATGTATACTGTGAAATACTATTCAAGCTTAAAAAAAGATAGAGACTTTATATCATTTGTATTTATTTGGATAGAGCTGAAGAACATTATCCTTAGGAAAGTATCACAACACTGAAAAAGCAAACACGCAATAGACTTAATACTAATATGGAACTAGTAGATGAACAATTAACTACATGTCCACACAAGAGAACAACACAATTAGATGAGGGAGGAAAAAGGGACAGGGAATTGTGGGCACAGTATAAGGGTACAGGGCACACCTCCTGGGTGAAGGGTTTGATTACAACTTGGAATTTACCTAACAAATGCAAACAATGTGCCCTAATCATCTGTATGTTCATATTAATCTGAAATTTAAAAAAGAAATTGTTGATTTGTTTTTCTAACTACACTTTGGTGCTGGGGGGGGGGCACTAAAAAAGGAACAGACTTTAGTCTCCTATATTGAAAACAGTGAGGTTCTAAGGAAGTATTGATCTCCTCTTGATAAAATTTCAAGAGGTTGTAATTTTTAATTCTAAAATCGGTATTGTACCAGCCATCTTCTTCCTGAGATTTATTTAAGTTTCAAAGTTTTAGATTAAAAATGCTATACTCTTCATTCAAAATGATAATGTGATTTCCTGAGGTAGATTTTTGCTTTTGAAAATTTTCAAATTCATTCCTCAAAAGTTCAGCTTGTGCTCTATCTCACTGCACATGATTTGTAATCAGACATTTTTGCTGTTTACTTTTTCTCCCCTGAGAATTCCTGAGGTGATGATGGTCTCCTTTACCTATTTCATCAGGTCCTGTAACTTTTTATTCTGTTCTAACTCTGCTGTTACAATCTGATACTGAAATGAACAGACATGCAATGTTTTCCTTCAGTATACCTTGGCTTGTACTCCTAAGTTTCCTTGCCATGTATGCAGTGTTTTATAATTTAAGGAACTTCCCTGCTATTACTGAGAGCCATGTATTCAGGACACTAGGCCCTTGTTTGCATGTGTATTCTTCTATAATGTGCTGTTGACTCACAACCTTAGACGCATTCTTCCTGTGTCTAATAAAATTCAAGCAGCCTTTTCATCAGGTTTGATGTCCAGCATATCTAAATGAGCTTCCCTTAGGAGAAATAGTCATACAGCAAAAGGATGTTTTATTGCTGTTGTTTTTAACTTTTAGAAATCTGTATTAAAAAACAACAACAAAAAACTAATTTTCCATGTAGCCTTTATTAGGGTTCTTATTACTTTGGAAAAGTGAGCTTTCAAAAGGTGTTTTTAATATTAATGTAACATTAAGTATTGCTTTTTAAGTGTTTTGATTATTATTTTGGTGAAATGACTAAATGATTTTACAGTGACTTGTGATTATGTTCTTTATTTAAATTTTTTTATTTTTTTATTGTTAAATCATAGCTGTGTACATTAGTGTAATCGCCTGTACCCATTCTAAGATGCACCATAACCTCCCCCCTCCCTTCCCCTTCCTTGGCCCTTTCCCCATAGTCTTCTGGTATAGTTGGGTTATAGCCTTCATGTGAAAGCTGTAATTTATTTATTTATTTATTTATTTATTTATTTATTTATTTATTTCCCATAGCAGCCACTTAGTATTTTTTTTTACATTTCTTTTTTTTTAATTGTTAAATCATAGCTGTGGACATTAGTACAATCGCCTGTACCCATTCCAAGATGCACCATAGATGTGGTCCTCTACCAAAGCGGCCCCCCTTCCCCTTCCTTGGCCCCTTCCCCATAGTCTTGTGCTATAGTTGGGTTATAGCCTTCATGTGAAAGCTATAATTTAGCTTCATAGTACGGCTGACTACATTGGATACTTTTTCTTCCATTCCTGAGATACTTTGCTAAGAAGAATATGTTCCAGCTCCATCCAAGTAAACATGAAAGAGGTAAAGTCTCCATCTTTCTTTAAGGCTGCATAGTATTCCATGGTGTACATGTACCACAATTTGCTAGTCCATTCATGGGTCGATGGGCACTTGGGCTTCTTTCATGACTTAGCAATTATGAATTGGGCTGCAATAAACATTCTGGTACAGATGTCTTTGTTATATTGTGACTTATATTGTGTTTTATCCAGTGAGAGTCTATCTTAGTTAATGGTGAAAGGTGTGGGTCCAGTTTCAATCTACAGGTTGCCAGCCAGTTTACCCAGCACCATTTGTTAATAGGGAATCTTTTCCCCACTGAATGTTTATAATTGGCTTGTCAAAGATCAAATAACAGTAAGTAGTTGGATCCATCTCTTGGTTCTCTATTCTGTTCCAGACATCTACTTCTCTGCTTTTGTGCCAGTACCATGCTGTTTTGATCACTGTTGATTTATAGTACAGTCTGAGGACTGGTAGCATGATTCCTCCTGCTTTGTTTTTATTGCTGAGTAATGTTTTGGCTATTTGAGGTTTTTTTCTGATTCCATATAAAATGAAGTATTATTTTTTCAAGATCTTTAAAGTATGACAATGGAGCTTTAATAGGTAGTGCATTAAAATTATATATTGCTTTGGGAAGTATGGACATTTTAACAATGTTGATTCTTCCCAGCCATGAGCATGGTATGTTTTTCCATCTGTTAACATCTTCGTTTATTTCTTTTCTTAGAGTTTCATAGTTCTCTTTGTAGAGATCTTTCATGTCCTTTGTTAGGTATACTCCCAAATATTTCATCTTCTTTGGCACTACTGTGAAAGGAATAGAGTCCTTGACTGTTTGTTCGGCTTGGTTGT
>CAUYPK010102170.1:0-16702 GCA_963574355.1 Loris lydekkerianus | reverse complement strand
ACTTTTATAGTTCCTTGTCTGTTTTGAAATGCTTTAATTTTTTTTTTTTTTTTTTTTTTTTTTTTTTTATTTTATTATTAAATCATGGCTGTGTACATTAATATGATCATGGGGCACCATATGCTTTCAGTTTTATTTCATTCAGTATGATATGGGCTGTGAGTTTGCTGTAAATGGCCTCTATCAGTTTAAGAAATGTCCCACCTAAGCCTATTTTCTTAAGTGTTTTCATCAAGGAAAGATATTGAATATTGTAAAAAGTCTTTTGTGCAATAATTGAGAGAATCATATGACCATTGTTTTTAATTTTATTTATGTGGCAAATTAGATTTATGGATTTATGTATGTCAAGCCAACTTGCATCCCTGGGATAAAATCCACTTGATCATGATGTATAACTTTTTAAATGTGTGTGTTTCTGTATTCTGCTTGCTGAGATCTTACTGAATATTTTTGCACTGATATTCATTAATGATATTGATCTATAGTTTTCTTTATTTGTTGTGTCCTTTCCTGATTTGGGGATCAGGGAGGTATTTACTTTGTAGAGCATGTTGGAGGAAGACTTCTTCTCTATATTTTGGAGTAGATTATGCAATATGGGTACTAGTTTCTCTTTTATGGTTTGGTAGAATTCTTGTGTGAAACTATCTGGTCAAGAGCTTTTCTTTTTTGGAAGATTTTGTATAGTGGATTCTATTTCAGTACTTGATACAGGTCTATTCAAAATTTCTAATCCTTTCTGGTTCAGTTCAGGAAGGTGGTGTGCTTCCATGTATTGGTCCATTTTCTCTACATTTTCATATTTCTGGGCATAGTGTTATTTTTAATATTCATTAAGGATTTTTGCACTTCTGTGGTATCTGTTGTTATTTCCCCTATATTGTATCTGACTCAAGTTATCATACTTTTCTGTTTCTGGTTATTCTGGCCAAGGGTTTATCAATTTTATAAATCTTTTCAAAGAACCAACTTTTTGTTTCACTGATCTTTTCAACGATTCTTTTTTTTTTTTTCAATTTCATTTAATTCTGCTCTAATTTTGGTTATTTCTTTCCTTCTTTTGGGATTGATGTTAGATTGTTCTTCCTTTTCAAATTCTTGAGATAGCACCTTATGTTGTTTATTTGCTATTTTTCTCTTTTCTTTATGAAAGCATCTAATGCTATAAATTTTCTTCTCAGGACTATCTTTCAATATTCCATATGTTTTGATAGTTTGTTGATTCATCATTTTGATCAATATATCTAATGATTTCCTTCTTAATCTCATCTTTGACCCAGCTGTCATTCAGCATAAGGTTATTTAGTTTCTATGACATTATTTGAGAATAAAGATTTCTGATACTGTGGAGTTCAACTTTTATTCTCTGCTGGTTTGAGAAGATACAAGGAATAATTTTTATTCTTTTGAGTTTGTTGAGGATATACTTATCCCCTAAGTTATGACCAATTTTGGAGGATGATCTGTGGGCTGATGAGAAGAATGTGTATTTAGTTTAGTTAGGATAAAATCTCCTGTATCTGTCTGTTAAGTCCATTTGTTCTAGGATATTTAAGTCCATTATTTCTTAGTTTATTTCTGCTTGTAAGATCTGTCCAGTACTGTGAAAGGGGTGTTAAAATCTCCAACTATTCTAGTGCAGGAAGATATATTGTTCAGATCATTTAGTGTTGGTTTTATAAATCGAGGAACATTCAGGTAGGATATGTAAATGTTAATTATTGAAATCTCTGTATGGTGTGTGGTTCCCTTGACAAGTATGTAGTGGCTGTTCTTTTCATTCCTTATTTATGTTGGTTTAAATTCAATTGTATCTGCAAATATGATTGCAGCCCTGTTTTTTTTCTGATTTTGCTTTGCCTGAATTATTATTGTCCATTGCTTCACCCTGAATCTTGTTTTGTTGTTTGAGGTTAGGTGTGCTTCTTAGAGGCAACAGTTTTGGGGCTTGAGATTTTTTGTATCCAGATGTCAGCCTTGACTCTTTAGAGGAGAATTCAACCCATTCACATTTATTGTGAGAATTGGTAGGTATAGGGCATTTGGGGTCATTTAATTTTTTAGAGTTCCAGAGGTTAATTTTATCTCTTTTCACCATTGTGATAACAAAGTTTTGTTCTTTAATTTCAGAGTGTGTTTACTTTGGTGGTGGACCATTTTGCTAGTCCTTACAAAGAATGGGTTTGAGTACTTCTTATAAAGCTGGTCTTATGGCAAATTTCCTCATGATTTGCATATCAGTAAAATAGTAGACTTCTCCTTTACAAATGAAATTCAATTTAGAAGGGTACAGTATCCTGGCCTGAAAATTGTGTAAGAAGGTTAAAGTCCAATGATCATCCTCTTCTGTCTTGAAATGTTTCAACTGACATATATGCGGTCATCTTGATATTTTCCTTTTGTAGGCAAGACTTTTCTTACACCTGACAGCTTTCAGAATTTTCTCCTTTATATTAACTTTGGCAAAGTTAATTACAATGTGCCTAGGTGATGCTTTGGATTGAATCATGCTGGGATTCTGAAACTACCTACTACCTGAATTTCTGTGCTTCTTGCAGTGTTTGGAATATTTTGGACCAAAATATCTTGGAGTAAAGTATCAGTGCCTTTAGAACCATTCTCTTCCCCTTCAGGAATTCCTATAATTTGGATGTTTGATTATTTGGAAAGATCATATATCTCTCTCAAGGAATACTCTGTTCTTTTTTCTACCTATTTAAATGATTGGGATAGTTCAAAGTCTTGTCTTCAATTTCTGAAATTCTTTCTTCTTCATGTTCTACTCTAATTGTGAGGGTTGCTACTGTGTTTTGAAGTTCCTCAAATGACTTTCAATTCCTTAAGTGCTGCTATATCTGTCCTCAGAATTTCCATATCCATAGTGATTTGGTCTTTGAATTCATTAATTTCCTGAGAAAACTTTGGGTTTTTTTTTTTAATTTCTATTTCCATCTTCTTCTCAATTCCGATCACCTTATTTGTCATTAATATTCCGAATAATTTTTCTGACATTTCAGCAATTTCTCTATGGATGATATTTTCTGTTATATCTCTCTTGGAATCTCTTAAGGGAGTTGATCTTCTCTGATTATTCATCTTGCTAGAATTCTTCTGCTAGTTCCTTTCCATTAATACTTTAAGTTTTTTAAAAAAATATATTAATTATACTTTTTTAGTTGAAATGACAAGTCAACCCAATGAGCTGGAGTTTGTAAATTTGGTTTTCCCCTATAGCTTTGCAAAGGTCCCTTTCAGGGTTGCAGCCAGAGTCTCTGAGGGCTGGGCTGGTGAGACAGGGCAACTTAACTCTGCTGTGGTATTTTGCTGGAGTCTCTGCTAGGGCAAAGATACAAATACCTGCAGCTCTGCCTCCTGACAGCAATAGCTGGAGGAGGGGAATCTGTGGAATGACTCGCAGAATCCACCCCCGACTTCAGTAACCCCCCCCAAATGCTGCTCAAACAATGTCAAACAAGTGCTGAACCTGCAATCCCAGAGAGCAGCAGCACAAGAATAAGAATCTGCCAATATCTCTGGCTGAGAGTTCTAGCCAAACTCACTCAGACAGTGAATATGATACCCACACAAATGAGTTTAGAGGGTTCCCAGGCGGTCAGTGAACAAGAGTCTGCAAGCAGTTCACCTGAGAAATCACATGATGAGAGGGTAAGGAAGGATCTTTTCTAGTGGGAAAAGGACTCCAGAGAGATCAAACCTCTCCCCACCAATGTCAGAACTGTCACACCACTATTTTTGTGTAGCAGCTAACTGGCCCACCACAATGTACCTACCTCTCAACAAACTTACCAGACACTATGAACTCTGCAGAGGAAAGACCATCAGGCAACCAAGATAGGAGGCAGGGTGTGCTGTGGGCTCAGGATTGTGGAGAGGATATTTGTTGACTTTTGTGCCAGGCAGGATGGGACTGGGACTCAGAGGTGGAAACTCCCAGTTCTAGGAGTACAGGGACTTTGAGGCTTTCTTCTGTGGGGTAGATCTTTTGTTTCCTTCTCACCTTCATGAAGTCCACAGAGGGTCTTCAGGTCTTCTGATTGGAGGATGGATCTTCCATTCCTTTGACAACAGGCACCTCCTGACTAGTCAATCCTATCTGATCTTTATTATCTTTCTTCCTCTTTCTTGGCTTTCAAGCTTGTCTCAGTGGGACATTGTGCACCTGTTTTTGTTTTTTGTTTTTTTTTCTCTCCCTGTGCTCAACTCTGCTCTTTCAGCTTCTCTGAGTCCACTTCAGTCCAACTTCTCTCCTTCTGGACAGGAGCCTCTCGTGAGAGCTGCTCCTAATCAGCCATCTTGCCTCTCACCAGAAGAAGTATTTCTATTGCTTTTTTGGTAATATTTAAAAATTCAACTTTGAGAGATAACCAAAAGAGTTGCAAAATCTTTTGTTGAATATTTTATTTTCAATCTTCCGTCTTTCTTATTTCAGCTAATTCTTCCTCTTCTATAGTATTTAAATTTCCTGATACTCACTTAAAAGAATTTCTCATCCAATTAAGAGACATTATATTAAGTGTAGGTTCAAGAAAACACTTTTCAAAATTTTTGTACAATAAATCTAAAGTTTGTAAAAGTTTTCAACAAGATTTTTATGCAATTTGCAGCTTTGCACTAGCTCAAACATGTCTTCTACATTTTCTCTTGTAATCTTTTGCTTCCAGAGCAGTAATTTTTCTCTGAAAGCATTAATTTTACCTGTAGATGTTAGAATATTTTAATGATTTTCCTGCATACTCTTAGCAAGAGTAGTCAAACACTGAAAAAAATCCCCAGGAAATGCAACTGTCTTATACCAAACCTCATCACAAAGTAAATCACATAATTTGGAATGTTACACTTTTTAAAGGGGTGATATTTCTTTTAATTCACAAAATCTTAACAGAACTCTTCCTTGAGACAATTATCTTACTTTGGCATGCAATGAGAAGCATCCATTGATGAACATAATTCTGCAAGTAATCTTAATTGCAATACCCTGCTTTTTATATAATTAATAATTTTAATAATATCACCTAGGACCTTTCGTAATTCAGCACTAATGAAATTGACCCTATCATTTTTTTTTGTGTAGAAAAAGTGTGCAAAAATAATTTGGAGTTCTTTTCTTTGCACATGTGTAATAAGTCTTTTCACACATTTGACATAGTTGGGGCTCTATGCATACAAATACTTATGCTTAAATTCCAAGACAAGTTATTAGAATTGAAGTAATTATTGATCAGATTGATAATATCTTAGGTTTTCTTGTTATTTGGAGTGGTTGACAAAATAAATACTATTCAATGATTTCTTCTTTAGAGACAAATCTACCCAATACTAAAAGTTAGTTTACCATGGATATCAGTAGATTTATCCAATGGCATGTTTACTACTTTAATGTGAGATATTACCTGATATTCTATATTTTCAGATAAATCATTAACATGCTAAGAAATTGTATTGCCTAAAAGTGGAATTTTTAAAGTTTCTTTTATGTATTCTTCTCCAAACACTGTTTTTATAATTGCACAGAAAGCCAGTAAAATAATGGATTTTGGAATTGTATGAGATTTCATTTTCCTAGCTACTGATTTCTACAATTGCATAACTCACTTTTTGTGCTTTATCTGATATCATTGCATATTTGGTCCTTATTTTTGCTTATTTAGTATTACTGATTACAAGTTTGAAATATTCCACCAGCTTTTGGACAAGTGGGAATGCCTGAGTTGTAAATGTTTCTTTAATTTTCTAGAAACCACAAATTACACATTTGGGATATGGTGGGTTTTCTTTACTACATATGAAACCAAAAGATAAATAATCTTCATATATTAATGACTAATTGTTTTTAATTTAGTTGCTAAGGTACTGGATGAAGCAGTATTTGACACACTAGTATATTTTTCTAATCTTTGTTCATTTACTAAAAACTTGTCCATTTTAAATGCTATGTAATATAAATAAAAAAATGTTAAATCAATAATAATGAAAATAAGTAAATAAACATCTCATACTTTTACAGGGAAATACAGGTGCTAATTAAATACACTAGGAACTTTTCAAAACTAGGATTTGAAAAGTAATTGTGTCCAACTACTTCACTATTTCAAATCTATACAGATCTTTATGCAATGTTCAGTACCAGTTATACCTCCTTACTGCTTCAGGAACAGGAGGTTGCTAAGTCATACCACTTCATTCACTTTGGATGATTTCAACATATATTGGTGTTTGTTTCCAAATCCTTGTCAGAACACACCATCTACAAATGTGCTGAGGAAACTTATTTTTTAGTGTTACACCACATCCACTTTTGAAATAAACCAGTGTTTAATTATTATAACAACATAATGTTTGTTTATTATGACAATGGTATACTTATATAATTAATTTAAAGAAGTTTTAATTTTGATATTTAGACTTACTGTGTTTTGAACTTTTTTAAAAAGTAATTTAATTAATTATCTTTAAATCTTTTCACAGCAGGGATGGAGCAAGATGGCAGAAGAGAAATAGCTTTTTTAAAACCGGGCACAGCAACATAGGGGAGAGAAGACTCCAAGCATCTCAGGATCGTGGACTTTGCCCAGGGACATCCCTTCCAGGGCCCAGGGAGGCAGTGGGAGACTTCAGGGCCACAGGAGGAGGATAAAAGCAGTAGAGGAGGGGAAAGTGTTTGCTTTTTGTGTGAGGCCACCAGCTGTGACAGCTGCAGGTGGCAAAAGCTACAGCAGTGGTGAGAGTGTGGAAACAGGGACAGCCTTCCCTGAGGGATTTTTTGGACTTGGGCTCTCAGTTGAGTTACCTTGGGAGACCTTGGGTGAGCAAGCAACTTTGAACAGAGACCAGATAACAGGACTGAAGTGTAGGGGCAGAGCAGAGTTTTCATTGCTAGACTGAAGGCTGAGTGCAGCCATTGTGGGAGCACTGCCTTGCAAGCTCGGCCCTGAGGGTCCTAGAGCAAGACTAATTCTGGGAGACTTTGGACACGCGAGGAAGTGACTTGAACAGTTCTCAGAGGACAGGACTGAGCTGCCATGGGCAGAAAGGAGGTTTCAATGTTCAGCAGCAGGCCAGATACAGCCATTATGGGAAAGTTGCCTTGCAGGCTCAGCCCTCAGGGTCCTAGAGCAAGACTGGTTCAGGCTTTCCTGACAAGTGGCAGTCACTTCTGGAGAGATCCAAGTAAGACACCCTTTCCTGGGATACCTACTGCTTAGCCAAGGGATACAATTTGGAAAGGTTGAGGGGTGTGTATTAAGCAGGCTGAGGAGAGTTCAATGCTCCCAACCCTGAAAGGTTTGAGAGCAAAGAAATCAGCAGAGGTTTCTTATACAGCTGAATTGTGCTTAACATATCATATCCTAGAAGATCACCTGTTTCCCAGGCAATAAAACATGATAAACCAAACAAGAACATACATAGGGTAAAAGAATCCCTATTCAATAAAGGGTATTGGAAGAACTGGATATCCACATGTAAAAGACTGAAACTGGACCCTCACTTTTTTCCACTCACAAAAGTTGATTAAAGATGGATACAAGACTGAAACTTAAGGCATGAAACAGTAAAAATCCTCAAAGAAAGAATGGGAAAAATACTTGAAGCTATCAGGCTGGGGAAGAAGAAGACTTCCATGGCAATTGCAACAACAACAAAAATAAACAAATGGGACTTAATTAAACTAAAAAGCTTCTATACAGCTAAGGACACAACAACAAAAGCAAATAGAAAACCTACACAATGGGAAAAGATATACTCATATTTTGAATGGAACCAAAGTTTTATAACTAGGATCTAAAGAGAACTCAAATTAGTCCACATAAAAAGACCCAACAATCCCTTATATCAGTGGGGAAGAAAAATGAATACAACCTTCTCTAAAGGAGAGAGATGAATGGTTAAAAACCTATGAAAAAAATGCTCATCATCCCTAATTATTAGAGAAATGCAAATGAAAACCACCCTGAACCACAAAACCCCAGTGAGAATGGCCCACATCATGAAATCTCAAAACCGCAGATGCTGGCGTGGATGTGGAGAGAAGGAAACAATTTTACCCTGCTGGTGGGACTACAAACTCAAACAACTTTTTTGGAAGAAGTATGCAGAACCCTCAAAGAACTCAAACTAGACTTCCTATTTGATCCTGCAATCCCATTACTGGCATCTACCCAGAAGAAAAAAAAATTATTTTACCATAAGGAAACTTGCATTAGACTGTTTATCGCAGCTCAATTCACAAGTGCCAAAAGTGGAAACAGCCTAACTGCTCACCAACCCAGGAATGGATTAACAAGCTGTGGTATATGTATACCAAGGAATACTATTCAGCCATTAAAAAAGATGGAGACTTTACATTCTTTGTATTAACCTGGATGGAAGTGGAACACATTACTCTTAGTAAAGCATCATAAAAATGGAGAAACAAGAATCCTATGTAATTAATTTTGATATGAGGACAATTGATAACCTAGTACATCATTTGAGGTAGGTAGAACAGAAAGAGGAAAAGGGGGGTAGGGGTCATGGTGTGTAAGACACCTTTATAATTATGAGGGAGACTTTACCTAATAAATGTAATCAGTGTAACCTAATTCTTTGCACACTCATTGAAGGCCCAACAACAAATAAATAAATACTTTTCACCGCACACCTGTTTGCCACTGCACACTGGTTGAAAATTGCTGTCCTAGTATCTACTCTATTCTAGAGAATATTCACACACTTGGGGAGAATTTAGGTGTTTCTGTTAGGGGATTATTCTAGTACTTTGTTCAGTCTGATGGCTTCATAGTATTGTTTAGGTCTAGTTGCTTTATGTATTGTTAAAGTGGTATATTTCCTTTTTGTTCTTTTCTCTAATTGTTCTATGTGGGGCATTGACATTTTAAGTGTTATTATTGGATTGTATAATATATTTATCCTTTCAATTCTCACATTTTTTGCTTCTATTTCTGATTTCTATCTTTAAGTCAAATACTTTCTAGCATACATTTTCAATTTCCTTGATGCTTCTTTTACTATCTTTTAAAAATTAATTTCTTAGTGTTTTCCTTAGGCAATAAAAATTTCCTTATAATTTTCCTTGATCAATAAAAAATAACATCTTTTATTCTTTCTTCTGCTGCTTCAAATCTGCTATTAAAGGACTATAGTAAAATTTTCATTTCAGCTTTTTGTTTTATAAAAGATAATCTCTTTGTATTCTCTACTTGCAATATATCTTTCTTATTTTTCTTTAATCTGAGACATGGTTTTGTTTAGTCCTTTGAACATACATAAAATTGCTGATGTAAACCCTTTGTTCAGTATGGCCAATGTCAGGGCCTCTTCAGAGATAGTTTCCTCAACTACATTTTTTTTTGCAATGCATGCACCATTCTTGCCTCTTTTTTTGCATTTTCACACTCCTTTGTTGAAAATTGGACATTTGAAATAATATAACATGGCCACTATGGAAATCAGGTATTTTCCTTTCCCAGAATAATTTGTTGTTGCTACTTGTTGTGATTATAGACTTAAATAGTGAATTTCCTGGTCTAATTTCCTAAAGTTTGCAACTTTACCATGTGTGGACCCTGAAGGCTGGGCTCAGTTGTCACAGCAGTGAGCTAGTCCTTGGACAGAAATTTCATTAATCTCCTTGAACTGATAAGTCTCCCAGCCTTTGCTAAAGAGTTCTCTTGTTTGAAGATAGATCTTCAAGTGTTATATAGCAGGCAGTTTACATTTCTTTAAACTTTACTTACAGTTTATAAAAATTTCAAGTTCAGCCAGAGGTGAGAAATTAGAGCTTTCTCACATCTTTTCTAGAAAAGTGTTTAGCTGTGCGTGGGTCTGCAGGCCTTCTGGATTCTAACAAATATTTATTAGCCCATATAATAAAAGGAAAATGAGAATGACCAGGATTAGAAAAAAATGAGAATCCATTGTCTTGGGACATTAACATTACATTAGTTAATGAAATGAAGGACAAGAATGGCCAACCCCTTCCGTGAGAAACTTGAATGGATGTTCCATGGCTATGCCATTCCTAATTAATATAGCTTCAAACGATTTATACTCCAAACATTCTCAAAATTGCATTCTTCAGATTCCACATTCTTTCCACACTCTGCCTCTCTGAGAACTCCCAGCAAGAGTGATTCTGAATAAAGGTTACGAGAGAGTCACAGCTGCCTTAGAACAGCGAAATGCAACAGGCATCATAATAAGCGTATGGCTCCCTCATGTCCTAAGGTATCCAGGACTCAGGAATTACTGTTCAAATATTTTGGTTCTTTCTAAATTAGTGCCATTTTTGTTATGCATATTTGTTATGCATATTTGTTAATGTTAAAAACTCACCAATGTATTATTATAGTTTTTACTTTTTCACCTCTTATTATTTCCTTAGCCCATTATAGCTTGGCTTTCATTCACTTCTTTGTGCCATCATTAGCATACATATTATATATATTTATATATATATATATATGTATATAAAATATATTATTATATATATAATCTATTATATATATTATACATATATATTATAGCATACATATTATATATATATATATTATATATATATATATATATAAAATTATATATTATATATATATATATATATATATAAAATTCCACTAGATGTGGTATTATTGGCCCTATAGCATATAGAAATGTAATTACATTTCTATATGCTATAGGGCCAATAATACCACATCTAGTGGAATTTTACACAATTACTCCTCAAATATGTTAGAACAATAAAGAAAAATGGGCAGTAGTAGTGTGTACAATTACCGCTATCTAGTTAATATTTCGCTTGACTAATTGATATTTTGTGTTTTTTTGAAAAGAAAACTCTTCTTTAGTTTCTTCATTATTAATGTGCTATTAAAGAAGAATAAGGAAAATTTTCTCCAACCACCTGAGTTTCACCCTCTGTGAGTGGCATCAACATCTAAATGGAGGTATTTTCAGGTTTTTAGTGATTGCTAGAAAAAGAGAATTTCAGGACATTTCACGTAAGCCAAGCAAGCAGCTTTTTATCAAAAGGTTGAACTAAAAGTACATTTTCAAGAAAGAAGGAATAGGAAGGCTCAAAAAGAGCCACTGCCTGAAAGGAAGGGGTCTTGGGTCTTACACAGACTTACTAATTGAGAGTTGGCATATTCAAAGCTACGGGGTTGTATTAAGAATTTGGGTAAGGCCAGGCAGAGTGGCCCATACCTGTCATCACAGCACTTTGGGAGTCCAAGGTCAGTGGATTGCCTGAGCTCACAGGTTTGAGACCAGCCCGAGCTAGAGAAAAACCTCATCTCTAAAAATAGCAGGGTGTTGTGGTGGATGCTTGACTTGGGAGGTTGAGGCAAAAGAATGGTTGAGCTGTGAGCTATGAGACTCTGTCTCAAAACAAATAAACAAAAAATTTTGAGTAGTAATTTCTACAACTTGATTTTTTCCCATTTTCATACTTATATAATTGCTTGGGAACTGTCATGGAGATTTCCAGGGTGTAGAATATATAACACCACATATGCTTCACTTTTGACCTGAAAGCAACTGCATTTCTCTTTTACCTGCTGCTACTTTCTGTTAACGCTGACACGCACCTTGATACTTCCACATGGCAGGCATCTTAGGGTTTGGGGATGGGGGTTGTGTTTGTTCTGTTTCATTTTCCCTTTGGTGATGGAAGTGGGCAGGTGCAGTGGGCAACCTGATGAGTGCTGATGAGTGTTACATATGTCACCAAGCTTCAGCCTGGCTTCTTTCAGCTCCTGCCAACTTAGGTGCAGCTTTTAAACCAGGCGTCCTCAAACTTTTTAAACAGGGCGCCAATTCACTGTCCCTCAGACCATTGGAGGGCCAGAGTATAGTTTAAAATATATATATATAAACAAATTCCTATGCACACTGCACGTATCTTATTTTGAAGTAAAAAACAAAACGGGAACAAATACAATTCACACCGCTTCATGTGGCCCGCGGGCCGCAGTTTGAGGACACCTATTTTAAACTGCTCCTGCTGAGGTACATTTGCTTGGCAGAAAGTCATTTTTCTTGCGATACCAGGAAACGCTACTTCATGGCATTCTGTGCTGTGTAGTTCACTCACACAGATGCATACACAGCATGAATAATCGTGCCAGAGCGTGGAGAGGAGGCTCCTTCTCTGCCGCCTCTTTCTCTCCTGCCAGTTCCCTCCAAGCCACTGCTCATCTGCTGAATTTGTCACAATAGCAGATCCACAGTACTGTTCCTTAAGCAGTGCCTGAGAAAGAACAACTTCCCCTGTGTTTCTTTGACATTTGAATTAATTCCACACGGACCTTCCTCCCTTAACATTTGTTCATTTACTTTTCCTGTAGAGTTGAAAGAGAATCTCTTGTAAAATCAGTCCTTTTAGGCCATAGGTGTGACAAATAGTCCCCTATCTTATAAATTACCCCTTGGAACTTTTTAACCATAATGTGCTAGGCATAAAGTTTTAATTTTTATGTAGTAAAATGTGTATTTTTTATGATTCTGGATTTTGCGTTATGCCTCGAAAGTCCTTCTCTCTACAACATTATAATTTCAACCATTTGTTGCTACTCCTACAAACGTATTTGTATACATAGATAGCTGATCCACTTCAAATGTATTTTATTGTAAGGTAAATGGTGAAGGTATTATTGTGTTTGCTAAAATACAAATAAATGATTTTTCCTGACACAATTTACTTAATATTTCACATTATCTCTACTGATTATAATGCTTACTTTCATATATATTAAATATCATATTGCTTTTTTGTAATTACTTCTAAGCTCCTGATCAGTTCTTCACGTCTTAAGGGCTAAGTTTTTTTCCATATAGTTTTATAATTATTGAAAATAATAGTTTAGTTACTCTAATAACATGGAATATCTTTGTAGCTATCTGTCTTCTGATATGTCCCTTTATAGGCGTCTAATATTTTCTTCATGTAAATGCCATATACTTATTATTAGTCTTACTTCTAGATATTTGTGGCATAATAGAATGTATAGATTTGGTTTCTGCACCTCAGATCCTGAAACACAGTGGCTAAAACCTTTGTAATTTCCTGAGTGTTAGTGATGCTAGGAATATCTTTTGTTCTAATATTTGGCCATTGAATCTGATTTCTAACATAGAGTTTCCAAATCCCTTGGAATTTTCTGGATGATAGAAGCCTCTTTTGTTCTAATGGGTGACCTTTAATGGGTTTCTGGACCCCATTCTGCAGAAAAAAGAGAAGGCTGGAGATTGATTCAGTAATCAATCATACCCATGTGACAAAATCTACATTTAAAAAGTCTCCTACTAGGTGATGTTCAGACAGCTTCTAAGCAGGTCAGTATAGCCACCTGCTGGAAGGGTAGTGCATCTCACCTCCATAGGAACAGAAGCCTCTGTGCTTCCCGTCCCACATATACCTCGTTATTAAGCTGGTTATCTGTATCCTTGACTATAACCTTTATAATAAACTAATAATTAGTAAATTTAAGTAAGAATTTCCCTGAGTTTGGCAAACTGTCATTGAAAATTATTAAACCTGAGAAGGGGGTCTTGGAAATTCCCAGTTTATAGCTAAGTTAGCAGAGTGACTAACCTGTAATTGGCTTAATGTGAAGTGTAGTCTTGTCGCACTAAGCCATTATTAACCTGGGAGGACAGCACTGACTCTAGTGCTCTGTGTGATATTTGAATTGCAGTAGACACAATTGGTATCAGAGAATTTCTTGGTGTGAGAAAAATCACCAAATATTTGGTCTGGGAAGTATTGTGTGAGTATAGTTAGAAAAAAAAGGAAAGAATGTTGTTTTCTCTGCAATAATTTTTGCTCTTCTGGCTATTGCTCTCATTCTGTGCTTAATATGTTCCATTATATTTTCTAAGTTGTTATTGCATAAAATAGCCTCTCCCTTACTATTGCTATCAGAAAAATTGTCAAAATATCTTATATTCAATGCTTTTTAAATTGAGCATTCTGAGTCTCCTAAATGAAAAAAAATTAGGAAATTATGATAACTTTGCCTTTTGCTCTTTAGTGTTTATGTTGAGGAGATTATTTCAAATTAATTGTTGATTTCTTCCAAAGCAATTTAAATAATATCAACTTCATAATTTTTCATTTATTTCCTCTTCCTCTTATGCCACTTTCTTTGCCTTGTTGATTATGTTAGAAATGTTTCAAGTACTTCACTATTGCATAAGATAAAGAAAGGTCTTGGCTTGCATATGTGTGTATATGTGAAAATATATATATATATATATATATACTATATAATATAGTTAAGGTATATTTCAGCTGTGATCTGGAATCCAAGATGAAATATTTAATTTTCTCTCCAAATTTGATTCTCTATATATTTCTCTCTGTTAATAAATTATATTTAATATTAAATTATATTTGATTTGCTGGATATCATTTTAATGTTAGGGATTCTGTTACTATTCATAACTGAGCTTGGTCCTAATGGTGGTGGGGTTTTAAAAGCTTACTTTTGTCAGGTTTCTGTATTAAGCCAGAATCTCTAGAAAGCAGAGTCTGAAACATGAATTAAAGTGCTGATACATTAATTGGGATATACAAGTCAGTAAGGGTAAGGAAACAAGAAGATAGCAGGAAGAAATGAAACTGACGTGATGATGGATTATTCCTGGTCAATGCTTGACGTCAAGTCAGCCAGAAACATGGCAGGTAGCTGAGTAAGTGTGTTCTCTCTCGTTGTGAGTCGCTATATTAGGGTTGTCATAAAAACAACATCATCATCAACAACAACAACAACAAGTGGAATGGTTAGCTCAGAAATCAGGAATGTATTTTTTCACATCTTTGGAAAGTGTAAGTCCAAGATCAAGACACTGGCAAGTTTGCTTTCTTCAGAGCATTTATCTTTAGTTTGTAGATGTTCATGTTCTTACTGTGTCTCCACATGGTCTTATCTTTAGTCTGTGCGTATCGCTAGTGTCTCTTTGTATACCCAAACTTTCCTCTTTTTATAAGGAAGCCAATCAGATTGTATCACCTTCAGAACTCCACTTTAACCTAATCAGCTCTTCAAAGCCCTAACTCCAAATAGTCACATCAGGATTTATTGCGGTGTGTTAGGACTTCACCATATTTTAGCAACACAATTCAACCCATGGCACGGGGCAAAAGAATTTCATTTCTGAACAGTGCACAGAGGGAAAATGGAGAGTCAATTGTATAAACCCCCTCAGTTTTTGTTGACAAGAATTCATCCCATAAGAATCTAATTCTCTCAAATTACAGGATTTCATAGAACAGCTCAAAGAGGACAGTGACATAAACAGATTCAGAGATTCAGAGAGTGTGGCCTGATGGCCTGAATAATGAGGGTTTCAACTTGTATTTCAGGCCAACCAAAAATATTGAAAACAGTGCCGTTCGCAACATGTGAAGATGTACATATGGTTTGTTTCTGATAGAGTCATCTTGTAATAATTACACTGACTTTATAACAGGAATTTGGAATCTTTCATTTTCTTTCCGCAGCAAATTGCACGAGAGTTATTTTTTCAATTAATTTGAAATCATTCACTTGAGAAATAATGTGAGTATGACATTTTGAAGAACATTCTTTATCAACATTCCATATTTTTCTTTAACGATAATTCATTTATTTAAGGTTTTGTAACCTTTTTTAAACCAATTTAATAATTTACATATGCCTAAAAATGTTCCATTTCATTTGTTTTCAAATGTATTTGTCCTGTTTTGTGTGAAGTTATATTTGAAAAGACAAATTACTCTCCTTTTTACATTTAACATTTCTTTCTTATTTAAATGTTTAATCTATTACTTTATAATTATTTGTTAATTCTAGTTTTTGTTTTTTTTTTTATCTTACCAGTTCATTAACTTCTGCTTTTACAAAATGTGCTATTCCCTTTTTAACCTCCACCATCATCCTTTTAGTGTAAAAATACATAACAAGATAGACAAAAAATCTTTCTGATCTTCATCTCCTGTTTGCATTAGCTAAGAGTTTAGATTTTTTACTTGAAAACCTGGACTCAATTTATCTCAAAGTGATATCTACTATATTAATGATGTTCTTTAAGACTACCTGAGTGTCCTTTGTTTTTAAGATACTCAATTTCAACTCTTCCAACTATAATAACATTCATTATTATAGGAATATTTGACCTAAAATCTGCCTTTTTTGAATTTTTTAGTAATAAAAATTTCATTGAATATAATTTAGACTTAGTATAAGAATAACCCAATTTATCATTTCAATGAGTTTTGGCCCAAATTTTGTATATCTATGTGCCATACCTCAAAAGATATAGATATTTCTCTCAGTAGTCCTCCTCGGTGAAGTTGTCAAACTTGCAGAAACAACTACATTTTAACTTCTATCTTCAAAGACTAGTGTTATTCCTTCTTATGTGTCATAAAAATGGACACATACAATATTCATTTGTGTTTCATTTGTATAATTTTTTTGCAGTTCTCTATGTTGTTATATATAAATATCAGTTAACTTGTTTCTTTTCTTTTTTTTTTTTAATTTTCATTTCTTTATTGTTTATTGTTGGGGATTCATTGAGGGTACAATAAACCAGGTTACACTGATTGCATTTTTTAGGTAAAGTCCCTCTTACAATCGTGTCTTGCGCCCAAAAGATGTGGACCACACCAAAGCCCCACTCCCCTCCCTCCTTCCCT
>CAUYPK010102168.1:0-65531 GCA_963574355.1 Loris lydekkerianus | reverse complement strand
AGTTTCAGATCCTCAGCTATTTTATTGAGTGGAAAGTCTTGAACAAAAAGTGTTCAAGAAGAATAATGTTGCATTTCCTTATGTCTCAGGAAACACTTTTTATGGTAACTTGTCAGATTGTCTATGAACAAACCCACTTTTTTAGACATCGATAAAGTCTTCTTTTCTTCACATGGTATTTTATACAAGAACACTTCAGATGTATTAGATGTGACTGATTTTAACAAATCCTATTAGATTTGTATCAACTAGTTACATGTTCTATTCATAGTCTTTTGTGAATCATTGCCTTTTTGTTTAAAAAGATGGCCTATTTTGAGCCTTTGTATAGGTACATTCCTGTTTTTGTGACAAAAAAAAACTTTAAACTGTCCCAAACAAAAAAAATAATGGCTATCAGAAGTATGTTTTGTTTTAGTGTGAGTTACCGTTACTGTATTTGTTTATTGTAAAGGTGGACATTTAGCATTCAGTGCAGTTTTCAATAAAAGTAATTAAAATTTCAAAAAAAAAAATAAATAAATAAAAGGATTCTGTGATATGCTTCATGGACAAAATTATAAGCAAATTCTTTCCACTCATTTGCTTTTACATTTGAGCAATATGTTCAAAAGTTTGAGTCCTGCTCTAGAGAGAAACCTGGGTCATGTGACTTGCTCTCTTTGAGTCGGGGAGACAATAACAATGCTTATTTCATATTGCTGATGGAAGGATGAGATCACGTGTAATTTTTTAAAAAAATTAGTAGAGATCAAATCTAATATTGTTAGATAATAGACTTGATAATGGCTAGGGTTATCCTTTATGGGTCTTTGAATTTTCCAAGTGCTGTCATATAGCCCCTAGTTATTATTGGCAGCATTACTAAAAGTAGCAAGAGTATCACAGTACCTGCATTTTCCTTGACACATAAATCCTGCCTAATAAGTTTCCTGATGATGAAAAAAATCATGTTCTATAAACTCTAGCTTACAAATAAGTCACCATGTCTTATCTTATTTAATGATAGTAAGTTATCCAGAATAGAAAAGTTGTATTATGTGTGTGTGTGTAAAACTAATAAATATACCTAGGCGGCGCCTGTGGCTCAAAGGAGTAGGGCACTGGCCCCATATGCTGGAGGTGGCGGGTTCAAACCCAGCCCCAGACAAAAAAACTGCAAAAAAAACAAACCAAAAAACAAACCAAAAAAACCAACTAGTAAATACACAATCAAACAGAAATCCTCACAGAATTACTTGTTATGCTTTAGAGAAAAGACATCTAATGTGATGCTGGAATAAGTCAAATTATGTGTCTTCTATTGGGTTCCATTTGTTTAAGCAAACATAGTACACAGGATATCAGAGTTAATATATAACATGCAAAAATGTTAGGGAGTTTAAGTTTACAAGACATAAATTTATACTATGGATATTCTCATGTATATATGTGTGCATATATGTATACACATCTATAGGTATATATCAATATATGTGAATACATAAATACATTTATAGCATAGACCTATAACCACATATTGACTAGAATTAGTAATTGTTGAAATTAGTTTTACGAGTGCCTCAGAGTGTACTGAATTGCAAACCACATTGATAGAGAAAAAACATGGTGAAACAAAATAAACACATCTAGCTATACAGCCCTTTTTAAAGTTAAAACTTTATTTATAGCATATCTGGGGGGAAGCTTTCTGTACTATAGAGTGATTGGTGTAGCAGCAACTGTAAATACATCAAAAATGAAGTTTTATGTGCAGGTTTGTGGATGAGTAATTTAAGACTTGCAGTAGTATTTAAAGTAACTAGTTTTATGAATTATTCCCTTATGAATCTACTTGACCACTTATAAAAGTCATATGTGGATCAGTATCATGGCTGATCCAACAAACGCACACCTGGGTATGATGCTGTAGGAATAAAGGCAGAAACCACATCTGTGCCTGAGGACAGTGAGTTTGAGTAAGTCAGTAGGAAGGCTGGGAGTAGCCTAGCATCCGCATGTGTGTCCCACACTTAGCAGAGCGATCCAGAACATATGTGAGCCTGCATGGTTTTGGCCATGGTTAACAACGCTGTCCAACAGTGACTGTGGGGCTCTTTCTAGGATAAGTCATGACTATGTAATTACCATGGAGTGGCCTATTTATGGTACCCAGGAGGATACCTTGCTGGGTTTGTTCCCCACAGTTATTAAATCTTAATGGCATTTAAAATCCAAGATTCAATAAGACTTTGCACAAGATGACAGGATGCTTCCTACACTCTTCCTGTCTTGGAAAAAAATGATATTAAGTAGTCCGATTAGAAGCCAGGGAATGGAAACAATGTGCCTAAAAAGCCTGGGTTTTGAGTCTGATGAACTTGCTTTGAAACCTGTATCTTTATTTAAACTTGGTTAGCCTGTATTTAGTTTTTTGCCCCACAGACACAGCCATGTGTACCTTGCGTGCTTATTGTGAGTAGTAAATGAAATAATAGATGTAAATATAGCAATATAATACCCAGCAGCTGTTAGACAACCACATTCTCTCATCCTCCAGCGCCACATTTCTCCTCCATCCCTTGTCACCCATCAAGCAATTAACAAGAGATTTTCAGAGTTTTATAAATTCTATAATTAGAAAAAAACTTTGCGCATTTTCTTACTGAAGACTGATGGTAATTCATATGACATGAATGCAGTAGCTTCTCACACATTGATATCTGTGGGGAAAAGCCAACTAGGAACTCTGTATATGTTATAATTTTAATACTTACACTAATGAATATTCTATCTGGTAGATATTTATTATAAACATCTTGCATATGATTATCATAATAACGAGGAGGAGAAAAGTAACAACTTACTTATATTAAGTTTATCAAAAGAATGTAAGTTCTTTAAGTTTATCAAAAGAATGTAAGTTCTGTAAAAATAAGACACTTTCTCTTTATTTTGACAATACTCTGTACTTATGAGTAGTCATGAAATATTAGCCAATTTTTTCTTGAAAATTTCATTGTTATATGCAGAAAAACGATAACAGCCTAGATACTCTCTGCTTCTTTGATTCAAGTACTAATCAAGAAGCTATGTAGTAAAGATTTCTCTAGAAGAAACAAGAATTTTGCTTTGCAATTTGTGAATAATCATAATCAATTTTCTTCTATCAATTGATTTGTTCATTTGCATAAAGATGTGGGTGGGAAAGAGTGGAGGAAAGAATGGGGGTGGAGAGAAAGGGAGGAGAGGACACAATTCTCTAAGTTTCAGGCACAAGAAATCACTAATAAATTATTCTCAAAGTGATTAGATTGTATTTCAATTAGGTGCACTGAAAAATTAACACAAAAGTTATCATAGCATCACCAGCCTGCGGCCCTTATTTACCTGGACTCATTAACAAACATCACAAACAAACGTACACTCCATTACAATTGCCTGACAGTACCAAAGAAAGTAGTGTCAGGTTGCCACATCTGGATTATTTTCAGGGGTGGAAAATAAAATAATGAGGATGCCAACTGGGCCACCCACTGCAAAACGTGGGTGACCAAATGAGCCAACGGAACCTCTAATGAGTATTTACTCCAAAGGACTTTGCATGTAAACTACTTCCAGACTGATGTGGTGCCAAACTTAGAGGATTAAGTCTTTCAGTGGCTTTTGTTGATCAGCAGCCAAGGCATCTAGGAACAAAGGAGGGGTTTCGTTATTAAACATATCAAGAATATTACTTTCAGACAAGAGGAATGCAGGATTGGATCAAAGAACACTATAAAATAGATGGAAGACAGTAGGAGTAAGTAATAGCAGCATCATTCATACTCTGGATGTTGGGTGACTTTGTTTAGTGAAGACATTATTTTCCAGAAGACTTTAAAGCATTTGCTTAGCATTTATGTGGTCTGGCCTGCATTAAAGGTAGTTGTGTATATGTCTTTGGTTTTGATGATTCTGGAGGCAGGGAATTCCCTGCCCTGTCCCATCAGAGTGCCATTAAGCTGTAGCTCTTTCCTCCACTAGCACTAAGCAGAGTGAAGCTATAAGCTATTTGATAATTAGTTTTGAAATACATTAAATTGAATTATGTGGCTACTATTGTTTTAATAATATGAAAGGCATGAAGAGGAAAATAACGTGGTTTTCTCATAGGAGGGAAAAATCCGTAACACAAAGAAATTGCATGTCTGGAGGAAGTAGCTCAGTATCACTTGGGAAGTGAACGTTTGGGTTTATCCTGACTCATGGATTCCATATCTCTCAGACTAATCACGTAGCCAAAGTAGTCCAATGACCAACTGCTCTATGTCTTTAACCAGGAAGAACACAAGCAAGGAAACATTTGCACACCGCGACCAATGTCAATGCTGGAATAGATTCTAAGACGGCCACCCAAACAAATGTTTACTTCAGTAAAACAAATACAAAAATAAATCAAACAAAGCCTAATTGGGTATTTCAAAAGTTTAAAACATAACAAGAGAAGTTTTTTGATTCCTTTTTGGTGTTTTCATATAGTCATGCTGACATTTTAGAAACTTCACCTTTCTGATCCTTCCTAAGAAAGTGATTGATTGAGCTTAATAGCAAGATTTCTTTAAAAAAAAAAAAAAAAAAAAAAACCTGTTAAATGTTAATTGTGCCTGCCAGTTACTCCTTCTCAAGGTTCAAGGAAGCCACCATATGGGTTTTATATCTTGACCTGCAATGTGTGGATTCAAGAGTTTTCCAATGGTTGGCAAGGTTAGTTTTGTCACAGTGCTAATATCTGATGGGTTCAGTAGGCACTGTGCTGTTATAGTAGGTCACAAACCAGTCCACGGCAGGGGAAATAAGTTTGAATTTTGCCTTAAACAGTAAGCACTTATTGGGGCAACCATTTGAGATATTCCATAACAGCAATAAATACTGCCCATGGAGATGCTCTTGATTGACGCGTCCTGGGAACAGAAGTTGTTTGTGTAACGATAATAGTATTGATGATGGTAATAATAATATCTATTGTTTAGTACGTGCAGTATATAAGCATTTTGCTAAGATTTCCACATACATCCTCTTACTAAATCTTTAGTGTGATAATGGCAAAAATAGGTAACCATTACTCTCTTTTAGATCCATTGCATATATTATTGCTGGGTTGCAGTTACATATGTATTCTGAAACTTTCTAAAATGTTTGTTTATTATATATCTTTCTACATAAACAATCCCAGACAATGTCAGAAAATGTTCTTATTTCTTAACATTAGTTGATACTTTCAATCTTCACAACAGCCTTGTGAAATAGATAGCAATATTGGTCCTATTTTATAAATGTGATAACTGAGGTTATATAAATTTTAAAGGTCATGCATCTCATAAGTCGTAGAATTGGGATTTATACCCAAGCTACCTGGCTAGAGTGTACTGACGTTTGATTCAAACTCAGAATACGTGTTCTGATAAAAAGCAGTGACAGTGGTTGGGTTTTCATAAAGTTTTATACAACCCATACTATCCCTGAAACTGTATGTTAAAAGTCTCTGTCCTGTAGTTCCCAACCAGTTCTGTAGTTCTCCAGGTCTTCTGCCCTTGGGGGCAGGAGTCCCACAGACTTGAGCTGAGAAAAAACTGGAATTATGAGGGTAATAGGGAGTTCTGACCAATTTAACTTCCCAGGGATATTTCTGTTCTCTTGAGGGGTGTGGATCTTCCTTTTTTCAACCCCTTTCCTTTGCTTCCACCACTTAATCCTATTTTTTTTCCTCTCTGATTTCATTAGTTTAAAAAGCAGACCTGAAGAAATCACTCAAAGCAAATATCAAAAGCTTTCAAAAGTTATATAGCCAAGTACTAAGGGGAGAGAGAGAGGAGCGTAAACATGTCAGAGGGGAAAGCACATTTCTGCTCCCTTCTTTTTATTTAAGACACTATCCTTGTCCACATTTCCATTTAAATTCTACAGTTGGTACAAGTCAATTATTCATTTTTTTAGTAAAACATGTTTGGGCAATTCTGCAATTCTGGAGTTGGCATGGGGCTGAATTTCTTTTTTGGTTTTAGACATTGTTTTTTAATATTCAGAATATTAGGGAGTAGGTTCAAAGAGGACTCTGAAACCATAGGAGGTGACAGATCTAGATACAGAGGCATTGGTACTGCTGAGAGAGTAGACTCAGCAGACTAGGGGAACGCAGGAAAATAGTCACCAATGAGAAGAGGGAGCCGGGGCAAGCCTGAGCTCTGAGAGACAAGTGAGGGGAGAGAGGCCCCTGGCTGGAGCCTGATAGTCTGAGCAGCAGCAGAGCTAGGGAAGCCCCACTTCAGTTCTGAGCAAAGACTAAGAAACTGCTCCTTGAAGTTAATTGACTCCAAAATTTAAAGTAAAAATGGAAGAAGAACAAAATCAGCTCCATCCACCAGGAACCTGGTATTTATCTTAATTCCAGAAAGAATTGGAGTTTATTTTAGGCCAAATGCTAAAATTTCTTCTTCAGTACTCTTGTTTTGCTCTGGGAGAGTCTCTAAATTGAACAGTTGCACTTCTGTGGAATCCAAATTGGCAGTGTGGGAAAGGGAGGAAGAACAGACTCTGAAGGGAGTGTCTTTTTGTCTTCTCTTTAGTGGAAGAGTCAGTAATATTAGCTCCTTTCCCCTTGACCTGAAAAAACTACCAGCAGAGCAAGCTCTTCATGTGTCTATAAAGCCCCATGTGTGACAACCGCTCGGGAATCTTGCCAACACATTCACACCCACACTGCCCAGCAAGCCACATTGAAAATGAAGAATCAATTATTTAATGCTGTATTTCATTTTACAGCTAAGTCAGATCTCTACTATCTGTTTGGAGCATTGTTTTACGTAATATGAACGTAATAGGTGCAATAATTTTAAGACTAAATACAACATGGTCCCATTATTTTGCCTTTACTTGAAATCTAATCACAATTAAGACCTTCCTAGGGGAGAGAAAAAAACCCCACATATATGTAAGTATATATTTACATATATGTTTGTCTGTGAGGTGTGTGCATGTGTGTGTGTAAGCACATGCACACATATGCTAATAAACTAGAGACAGGGATGGTGTGAGAACTGGTAAGAACTTAAGAAAGTTGCATAATTATCCTGGGTTTATTATCCCCATCTATAAAAATAATGGTAACAGCCAAAACGAGATTTGTGGGAAGCCCTGGAGAAAGTGTGATGAGCCACAGTGGTAGAAGGTGGCTTTATTTGACTTAGACACCCCCAAATCTTCCACCTCTACTCTGTCTCACTCTCTGAGCTCTCCTCCCCTCCTCCTTTCCATCTCGCTCCCCTATTTTCTTCCCTTCATTCCTTCCTTCCTCCCTCCTTTCTTCTTCCTTTCTTTTAACAAATACTATCAACTCTATTAAGTGCCAGCCATTGTATGCTAGGCACCAGGTTTAACAAAATCCTCTACTGGGAAAACACATCTTTGGCCAGGTTTAACAAAATCCTCAGTTGGGAAGACACGTCTATGGCTATTAGGACGTCACCACCCTTCCTAAAAATTCTTCTCTAACTTCCCCTTTCTTCCAGGACAAAGACACACCTCTGGATGGTGGCTGAGCAGCCTCCTGTCACAACTGTCCCCACCTTGCTCTCCTTTCTCTGGTCCTCTGCCTTCTTCTTCACCATGTGATATCCAGCCACCAGGACTTGATACGCCCCTTGTACACTTTCCAGCACTTTCCCTCAGCTTGGCTCTTCATGTACTTAGGTAATTCCTAAGCATCCTTCAGATCTCAGCTCCCATGACACTTCTTTGGAAAAAACTTTCTCCGACCCTTAATGTAGATGAGGATCTTTTGCTATGTACTTCCACGTCACTGTGCCACATTTACTAATGCTTGTCGTATTTATTTTATTAATTTTTATCTCTCCCACCAAACACTGTTTATCTCCTCCCACCACTGTGCAGCCGGTGCCTAATGCAATGGCTAGCCTGTGATGAGTGCTCAATATTTCTTAGTTGAATGAATGAATGAATAATTAAAAGAAAGAATGAATCCACCCAGGAACTTCACTGTTACCCATTCTTTTTCCTGTTACTAATTGTAAAGCTTTAAATAAAGTAGTTTCTCTTTTAAACTTAAAAAAAAAAAAAAAAATGTGGCTCCTGCACAACACAATGGACTATAATGAAGATAGTAATTCTTTGGGGAGAGTTCCCTGTGGTGACCTTCCTTTTATTTGTACTGTATTATTAACCAGAAACCTACAGCTGCAAAGCCTGGTGGCTCTGAGGCAGCATCCAGAGAATTACAACTTCCAGGCTTTTCATTAACATGCATATTATTTAAAGACGGCAAGGACCCAGAGGCTTACAATACGTAGTCTCAGACACGACTATGCAATGAATAATGGTCAACACACTCTGTTTAGTTCTTAACAGATGAGATTTAAGTTAAAAATACAGGTATGTTCTTGGAAAAACTAGAATGATGGAAAAATTTAGGAGGGATGGAGAGCTGACTACCAACAAGAAAACCCTCAATAAGTTGACTATGCTGATATTCTGTTGCAGCTATTATGTCTGGAGTTTAGAGTGTGTGCTACAAGTTTCAGCCTATAATGCATATGCTCACGCAAATTCCATTGTGTGGAAGGGTATATGAAAGGATCAATGGACAGCCAGCTTTTCTTGGAGTCTGATTCCGAAGACAGAAACGTTTCTCACTATGCTTCAGTGAAGGAATATTACATCACAAAAGCCAACTTATCAACAGAGTAGTATATTAGCTACTGGCCAGCAAATTATCGTGTTAAATTGCTGTTTGTTACCATGTACTCAATTGCGTGGGACTAGCATACTTATGATTCCAGTCATCACATGAGTATAAATGAACTAACCATGACTTAGTATAAACATCCAAACCTAAGTTTATTTGAAACCACATCCTTAAAATCCTTTACATTGTCTTAAATTATGTTCACTATAGGTCTCACTAGATTTTCACTGACCTTCAAATAAAACCAATAACTTCTTAGAGGAATTAATACTCTTTGCATAAAAGCAGAAAGAATTACATAAAAGATTAAAAACAAGTGAAGTAGAATGCATGTGTTAAATCTTATTTTTGAAGGGATGCTTTGGTTTTTATTGTTTTCTAAATAAGACCTGCAGAACTCTTGGCTTTGAAATTCTTGGGGAAACCTACTCAAGACAAACTTTTCAAAATTGCTCATTAGACTCATAAAAGGTTATGTTGTCATCGCTTAAACACAATGACTGATTTTAGCTATTTTGACAAATATAAAATATTACTTATCTGAATACTAACAAAATAAGGCAAAGCATAATTTTATGTCTTCAGAACTGCTATCTTAAATGGTATTTAAATATTGAGAAACAAAATTTACAAGACAAAGTATGTCTTCTTTTATCTTTATTTTATTTGGAATCAAAAAGGTTGAGTTATAATGAATACTGTATCAGTCACGATTTTTAGAGAGATAGAATCAAGATGTGTGTGTATATCATATATATGTGTATACACACACACACACATATATATATATACATAATATATATATATATAATATATATATATAATATATATATATATAATATATATATATAATATATATATATATAATATATATATATATATTTATGAAATTGGCTGACATGATGGAAAGGCTTGCATGTCCAAAGTCCTTAGATTAGAAATTCAAAATGAGTTAGTGTTTCATTTCAGGTTTTGTCCTTAAGGTCGTCTAACAAATTACATAAGGCCCATTCCCATCATCCAGGGTAGTTGTCCTCACTTAAAGTCAACTGATTATAGATAATAACCTCATCTAAAAAAAAAAAACCTTCACACAACACCTAGATTAATATTTGATTAAAAAATGGAGTACTTTGGTCTAGTAAAGTTGACACATAAAAACAAATACCTCATTGTTCATTAGTCTCCAACCTTCTTAATTATTTGTCACATGTTGGCAATTCAATTCATATTCTTAAATTAAATTAAGCAGTATAGAATACTCTGATACTTGTGATAATTAAATCTTTATATAATGTATAAAAATTTGAAATTTTATCTTTTCATAATTTAAAGATTTATATTTTTTCTTCTTCTCGTTCCTTACCTTTTAGTCACTTTGCTTTATAGAGATAGTTCCATTCATCTGAGAGTCAGAAAGAGAAGAGAGTAAATAAAACTCACTTCAATTATCTGTGAACTTGAACAGAAGATCAAGTACATAATACCCTTTGATGGCTCAGTGAAGCTTAGGAAGCCTCTGCCTACTCATATTAAAGTTTAAATAAAATATTAAAAATAGAACTAGAGCAGTGCCTGTGGCTCAAGGAGTAGGGTGCTGGCCCTGTATGCCCAGGGTGGCAGGTTCAAACCCAGCCTAGGCCAAAAAGAAAAGAAGTAACATAATAATAGAACTAAAAGGAGCAACATTTATATTGAGGTACAATAAACCAAATTTGTAATATAGCAATATATGAGTTTATTTATTATTAAATAGCAAAATCTAGTTGTAGGTTTAATGACTACCACAATTTTATTTTTTTTTTAATTTTAATTATTGTGGGTACATACTAGTTCTGCTTATTTATGGGATACATGTGATGTTATGACACAGGCAACATGATACAACATGTAATGGTCATATCAAGATAATTGGGATATTTATAACCTTAAGTTTTTATCCTATCTTTGTGTTAGGAACATTCCAATTCTATTGTTTTGGTTATTTTGAATTATACATTTAATTAATTATAGCCTCACTTTTTTACTATCAAATACTAACTGTATTTTAGTGTATCCACTAACTATCTGTAGTATTTTTTCCCATTTTGTGGCTTTCTTTTCACTTTGTTGATTGTTTCCTTTGCTGTGAAGAAGCCATTTACCTTGATGTGATCCTATTTGTTCATTTTTACTATTTTTGCCTGTGTTTAAGTTTTATTCAAGAAATCTTGACCTGTCCTAGAGTATCTCCCTAATATTTCTTCTAGTAGTTTCACAGTGTCAGGCCTTATATTTAAGTCCTAATTCTATTTTGGTTTGATTTTTGCACATAGCTATCTGAGATGTAGGAGCCCAGTTTCATTATTTTGCATATAGATATCTGGTTTTCCCAGTACCATTTATTGAAGACACTGTCCTTTCCCCAATGTATGTTCTTGACACTTTTCTCAAAAATGAGTTGGTGAGAAATGTTGATTTATTTCTGGGTTCTTTGTTTTGTTCCACTGGTCTATGTCTCTGTTTTTATGGCAGTACCATGCTGTTTTGGTTACTATAACTTTGTAGTACAATTTGAAATTAGTAATGTAATAATTTCTGATTTTTTTCTTTTTTCTCAGCATTGCTTTGGCCATTTTTGAGTCTTTGTGGTCTAAGATAAATTTAAGGATTTTTTTTTTATATACCCGAAAAAATGTCACCAATAACTGTCATAAGTTTTAAAATGGTGGGGAATGGAAACAATATTTTGAAATCTAGAAATACTGCAAAGTAATGTGGACATATCTATAACTTCTATTGTTGACAAACCTCACAGATCTTTACTAATACTAATACTACTGTGATCCATTATGTCCATTCACAATTGAAGGACATGTAGTTAGAGTTAAGTGAAAATAAGATGTCATGTTTTCCTAGCCAAGTTCTGAGACCTCAGTGTTTGGTGAGAAAAAAAAATGGTAGTTTGACGAGCTAAGACTTAAGGATTATCTGTAGATTTATTTTCTCAAGTGTTCTGCTTATGACAGGCACAATGATAGCAGTGGCAGACACAGAAGTTATTAACAGACATTGTTCTCAGTGCTTTACATATGTCATATTACATCATTCTTAGAAAAGCTCTACGAAGATTTTACAGATGCACAGAGAGGTGCAGTAATTTGTCCAAAGTCACACAGTTTCACAAGTGGTGGAGCCAGGAATTAGATAGTGTAAGATTTTTTAACCATATAATTAACTTCTGGTTTTGTTCATATTTGTCTGAATTGTGCAGCAAATGATGAAAAGTCAGGATTATGTGAGAAAAAAATTTAGGATAAAAAGTTATGAAGCGTATTTCAAATATACACAAATATGCAGAAAGTATTTATTACTGTCTATTTAACTTACAAATGATTGTCACTAAATTGTTAATGCCAGAAGTACAAGAAAGAGAAAATCCATAAAATCATGCTTGCAAAAAACTATTGCCAGACTTTTCTTTCATGAATTCAGTGCAGGCTATTGGTGGCTGTGAACTTAAGGGTTTAAATTCTTCATAAGATCAAAACACTTTAAAATTTATTGTTATATGATTGTTTGACTCTGTTGCAATTCTATAATCGCTTTGTTATGAAAATGTCAAGGTCTTAGAAGTTTTAACAAGATTAAAAATTTAGGAAAACTAACATAATGTTAAGACATGGCTACTATAATTAAATATTAAATATTTTTCAACTCTAAAAGCTTTGTAAAAGAGACAAAAGTTGAAATGTACCAACTTTACAACAGGGCCAAAACACTTTTTTTCTAAAATATTTAATAAATTTGGGATTACCATTTTAGAACACGTGAAAACTTAGCCAGTTTTTGATTTTCCAAAGAAAGGGAAAGTAAGATGGCAAAAGTATTTATGTAGAGCGTCAAGCCAAAAGTAGTAATTAATATATACACTCTACCAAAAATATTGGTTAAAGCTTTAATAAATAGATGAATATTTAAAAGAAATCAGCCTATTTATGTATTAACTTGTTAAAAATTATTCAGAAAAAAAGAGAAAAGAAAAATCAAGTTTTTAGATTGTCCTAAATATATATAATGATAATGAATAATAAATACATAGTGACCCTATCATTACATTATTTTCCTCAAGTAGAGTAGGGTTATGACAATGGAATGAACAAACTAGTAGAAAAGAAGAAAATAGGACAAATATAAATCAGCCCACTTCATTGTTCTTATAATTTAATTATTCACTATTTTTAAGACTGACTTTGTAGAAAAAACAAATGTGTTAAATTAATTATACACATTTCCTCTAACTATAAATTATAACTAGTGCAAAAGAAAGTTTACACATTTTATAACAATATGAATGTAACTGCAATATCCTAAAGTTTCAGGCAATGTTGACCATTTATTTAGTGAGACATAAATCATTGATTATAAAATGGATATTTAGATAGCTAGCATGAAATGGTTATCTGTTTATTCAAGTGTTTCTTTCTTTGCATAACTAGTTTTATCCATTTTTTTCTAAGCTTGCACTTACAGTTTAGTTTTTATAACAGTGAGCAAACTGTTTCAAAAATTGAAGACATGCTGAACAAATGCAGGAACAACATTTTAAAAGTTACTTAAGCTTTATCGTGATAGTTTTAATTGAGTACCTTACACATTCTATGGGAGAAAAGGCAGGTAGGTTTCACAAAGGACAAAAAGTATTTGGTTAATAAACACATTAATGAATACACCAATGAATAAGTAAGTAAATAAGTGAGGAGTCAACTTTTGCCAACCTTAACTTTTCTCAATGTCTTTCCCATTTGCAAACTTCCATTATTATGAATTTGCTTGTATTTTGGATTTTCATTTCATTCCTTTCCACCTATATCCTATATTTAAAAAATTAAAAGTTTTAAAATTCCCATTAAAGTCCGATCATTCTGTTCTAGAAATGAAGTTACTTAGGGGAACTTTACAAATGAGAAGTCTAGGTCCAACTTGATGTCTATATCATCTTAGAAAATATTTGAAATAATGAAAATAAAAAATTGAGTGGACTTCAAAGATAAATGAAAAGATTTACATGAAAGGGAAAGGAGTAGTTTCCTTGAGTTGAGTACAATATGCCAACTATTTCTTAATGGCATGAAAGAATAATTTTCTAAGAATAAGATCAATCAGGAACATAAAGTTATAGGAGGCAATCAGGCCTTCATAAAACAGCATACTAAAATCAACTTTTGTGTAATGAAGACTTGGAATATTTCAATTCTAATTCACCAAAAAAACCTTTTCATATGTTTGTAATATTTTCTCATATGGGCAAATAAAATATTTTTTTAGACACCTTGTAATTTGAGAAAATTAAATACAGTAATTGAACATATATTTTTTGTTTTGCAGAATATTGTCTGCTTATTATGATCCCCCCAAATAATTTAAGCATGTCTTTACTTAATATCTTTTTGTTTTTTAAATACTTATATTAACCTTTCTTATCGTTTTTTTGGGGGTGGATAAAAAGAATATTAGAAAAAATGAAACTACTAGTAATGAGGGCAGTTGGTTTGAACTGGGTACTGGTAATCATAAGCAGCTGTGCTCAAGTGCATAATTTTTGCCCTTGTTGGTTAATTAAGATTTTATCAACCATATATTTTGAATATATTGCTAGGCATGTGACCATGAATTTAAACTTACTTCTAGCCTTACTTTAAAGTGTCTACCATATATTCAGGCAGTAGGATTATTATTATTTACTTCATATGCATGAAGGTGGGGGAGGTCTAACATGAATGAAGATTAAGCCTTTTCTGAATGCAGGTGCAAATCTTGTAAATTATTTGGAATGTGTAATTCAGGGATATTCTTATAGATTTCAGGTTTGCATCTATTTTTGATTGAGCCTTTTAGAAATGAATGTGACAAGTATTTATACTTGAGTTTGGAACAGTGTTCTGTTAGTAATTCTCTCAACAAAGATAAAGATAATAAAAGTCTATTCTAAGACCTTGTAATATAATCTATGCATTTAATATATTTTTAAAATATATGTTATCTTTATTTATATCATAGGTGCAAAAAAAGTTTTGCAATGCAAGCATTTCTGAATAAATTCTCAATTCCTTTACTTCAATGAGCATGATAAGGTAAATTTCTCTAAAGAATTCTTGCTTTTTTAAAAAGATGCTATGTAGAGTATCACATCAACAATATGGAATATAATCTATTAATTCTTAGATTAAATTATCTTTATAGTTCAGAATTCTTTTATGTATTCAATAATGATTTACTAATCCTCTTCCATGGGCCAAAACTGGAAATGACCTAAACATGTTAGTTGCCTTTAGGAAAATTTTAAACAACTCTAATAAAATGTGATCAGTGCTCCAATAAATAAATGTAAAGGAATTCAGTGGGAGCAAGAATGGAGCTCTGTTTCTGGAGCTGGGATGCAAGAGGAGGGCATGGAAGAGACGGCACCCCAGAAGGGAAAGATTCCCTTAAATCTTCCATGGGCTCTGCCATAACTTAAAATAGGATTTTGCTTTTTATCAATCTTCTGATAAAATATCTTACCACTGAGAAATGATTTACATTTGCTCTCTTTGTATTTCAGATTATAGCAAATAAAATCGTTTCTTGTGTGTCTAGGTTTAGCAGCAATTTTGCTAAAGATTTTTATGGCATATCACATGTTTGTTGGCCCTTACTGAAAAAGAGGAATAATTGATTCTTCCTTTGTATTGTTAGATGTGAAAGACAGGGAATTCATGTGTGCTGTGTGCTGGGTGTTAGGTGTAATTCCATAGACATGAGAGTAACCACCCAACAGACGAACTATAGTGTGATGGTTCTTCTCATGTGATGCTTTTATGTAAAGCAGAACCACTGGGAAGCCGACACAATCTCATGTGATGCTTTGGCCTAGTTAAATGGAGCCAGCAGATGAGTCTGTTTAAACATGGTCTTCACCTTACATTATTTTCAGAGAGTTTAAGCTGTACAAATACTGTATCTTTCTAACTTCTAAAAGATAGGAAAATATGAGTAAGGAAAAAGGGCACTTAGCTTTTGGGAGGGCATAAGTTTAACATTAAAAGAGAAAATAAAAGCCCATTATATTTCCAGTAAGTTGTTATTTTTAAGATAATTAACATGAAAATCCAGCACACTATGTCTTTTTCATTATTATTTGATTTATGAATAAAATAAATTTCCATTGAGAAGACATGTGAAGTTTCCTTGTTGCACAATTTCCCAAGGCTCTGCAATTGAAGCAAGGAGTGTTATTAATTATAAACTTGTGAGGTCATGGTCCACAATGAGGAAACCCCTCCACATTGTCCAGAAATGTTTCCATTCCAGTCCCTATAGACATGGTCTTTTTTATTTTTTACCATTGGTGGTGGTTTCTGTATGACCTTCCAGAGACCTGCTTTTCTCTGTCACATAACTATGGACATTTCTCACATCTCATTAGGCTGTCATTTGAAATAATGGAGTGATTTATGAAATAATATATTGGGTCTTGATTAAAATGCAATTACAATAGGCGTTTCATTTTCCTCTTTTATTTTCTAAGATAAAATAGATTTTTTTAATAGTTTAAATGGAAAACAGAGAGATATTAATATTACTAATGAATCAATAAATAATAAAAAGCAATAACTCAAAACTTTGAAATTCATATAGCAGTCCTAGGACTTTTAGATAATAGTGTCCCTTTTAAATCTTTTGCCTGTGAAATTTTAGCTGGGACAGTGGTTAACAATGGTCACATCAGAAAGAGGAGACCACATTCCATCATTTAGGTTATTTTTTATTCTGTTTTTTTTTTCACATAAATCAGTGAGAATGGTAACACTTTACAAGGCAATTTAAATAACATATCTCATTTGACCAGTCAATGGTGTAGTGGATAGAAGTTGTTATTATACTTATGGACCTGTAGAAACGGTGCCACTGAGGCTGGACCAGTAATTGGCAAAAGCTTCCACTGATACTCCATTCAAGACCTGGATTTTCCTCACCACGCTGCATGGCAGGACTTTCATACCATAAGAAGCTAGAGGTCAAGAGCCTGAGGTGAATACACTAGAAGCATAAAGTAAATGAGGAGAGATTTTAAGATGAAAATATATGATTCTGCTACCTGAAAGTGTTAAGAGTTCTGCTATATTACCATAAGCTCTAAATGCTATGGTACTGTGATTCTGGAATATCAGAGAGAGCCTGACATGTTCCATTTCCTTTGGGGGACAACCTCTATCTCACAGATTTCCTCACAAGGACAGAGGAAAAAAAAAATAGCTCAGTAGCCTCTGAGCTTCTGAGGGAGGGTAGAAAGAGTTAGGATGCCTCAAAGCTTTTCCCCTTTTCATCTCCAGAGTGAAGTGACTGATCTATAACTCTGAAAACTGTCAAAACGCAATTGACCCTCCAAGTGGTACTGGTTAAAGTCTTTTCTGTCTCAATGCTCCTTCTTCTTTTTCTTTTTTCTTTTCAAAGTGAAACACTTCCTTTTTTTTTTTGGCTGGGATTGGGTTTGAACCCGCCACCTCGGGTATATGGGGCCAGCACCCAACACCTTTGAGCCACAGGTGCGCCCGGAAACACTTCCTTTTTTTTTTTGGATGGGATTGGGTTTTAACCCGCCACGTATGGTTAATGGGGCCAGCACCCAAAGCATTTGACCCACAGGTGCCCCCGGAAAAACTTCGTTTTTTTTGTAAAGCAGAACCACTGGGAAGCTATGAACAGAGTTTAAGCAGAGTTTGTGTATAAATGATTTTTTTTTTTCTGTTTTATTTCCATAGAGAAAGGTGAAGTCCAATCTCTCCTTTTGAGTAGTGACTACATACAGTGATGGGGTGGGCTGGCAGTCAGTGTTGGTTGCCCTGGTAACAACATCTCAAATCTTACACTAACATCTGGTGTTCTTAAGTTTAACAGCTGGTTGTCTACAGAAAAAAAAATGAACAAGGAGTTGAAACACAAATGGGAATACCACAAAATAAAAGTGGTTACCTAGGAGGAATACCAAGAAATAACTAAGCTAAAGCAGGAAATTAGATGTAACTGGCAAAAGACAAGAAATAGATCAGATATTTAAAAGATTGATTTAAAAATCCTAAAATATAAAATGAAGACTCTGTGTTTAAGTTTTGCATTATTTAAAAATGAGTAAATTGACCAACATGTGTTGAGATAATGGAAAGATTTAAATTTGGGATAATTTAGACTAACAAACACAGCTCTTTTGAAATCTCTTGAAATCCTCCCAGAGTGGCATATGTGATTACCAGTTCAGTTAAATCTCATGACCATTGATGGTAAGGGGTTTGAAGATCAGAAAATTCTCAAGACTTCCCTAGAAGTAGGTGACCAATAACTTTTAATTTCTTATTTCTATTTATAAAATCTGACATATTGTCATTATATTTAATTTTTACATTTGAGAAGGTTGTTTTGAATTCATGAACGCATTGAATGCATTTTGACATTGAGGCAGCTCTCATTTTAAATCATAACATTACTTTAATGTAAGTAAGAAATTTTGTCATTGCTGTCACATGTCATTTTGAAGGGTATACAATCTGATTATTTATGGAAAGTTGTAAATAGAACTAATGAAGGTTCTTAACACTCATTTCGTTTAAGTTTAACAGTTTATTAAGTTGCCAATTCTTATGGTTTAAAAAAAGCCCTTCCATACCTATTCTCATATTAGGTGATAACAGAATGGCTGACAAAAGACTTTTCTTATGAGGGAATTAACTAAAGTGGAGAGGATGAACTTTTGTAGTTGAAGATATACGCACAGAGAGTTGAATGAGACCTCTATACTGATAAGAGCATAAGACTCATTCTGGGAAGATTTAATAACCAGAAAAACTGGACAGGAATAGAGAGGGAATTAGACTTTTCCTTTTTATTGGGAAAAACAGCTTAGCAATTGATTTTCAAAGAAATAGACAGCCCCTGGAAGTCATGATTTCCTCACTGAAGCCAAGGGAGGCCATATCTCAAAGCTGTTGAGTAAAACTTCACGTTAACTACCAATCTCACATTCAAATCTAAAATTCCTTTGGTTTGTTGTTTAGTCAATGCCACACCAACTGTCCCCTATTCCTTTAGCCACAAGATTTTTAAGTCTCCTTTAAAACCTTTCAAATCCCAAATTTTCACCTTTGCAGAGGATGTTTGAAGAGCAATAGGAAATTCCTGAGGACCAGGTGGTTAGGCGAGATCCTGAGGAATAGTCACATGTTAGGAGAGATCCAGAAAACATTAGCAGTAATTGGAAAATGTCTGGAGTCTCAAGGGACAAGTTTTAGTCATTATTGTTTACAATGCCATCTGCCCAAGATATTCAAAGTTATATGAGTAAATAGGATTCAGAAGACAAAGATTCCTTAGGAAAATAAAAAATCTGAGGCCAGAATTGTTAATAATTACTATTCTAGAAAGGGGAGAAAATGATAAGGACTCGTTTAAAAAAGGTGTAAGAAACTGGTGGCGCCCGTAGCTCAGTGGGTAAAGCTCCAGCCACATACACCGAGGCAAGCTAAAACGACAATGACAATTGCAACCAAAAAATAGCCAGGTGTTGTGGTGGGCGCCAGTAGTCCCAGCTACTTGGGAAGCTAATGCAAGAAAATCGCTTAAGCCCAAAAGTTTGAGGTTGCTATGAGCTGTGATGCCACAGTACTCCACCGAAGGTGACAGCTTGAGGCTCTGTTTCAAAGAAAAAAAAACAAAACAAACAAACAAAAAAAAAACAAGGTTCAGAACCAAGATGATGTGCAACAGCAGATAAGGGGAAGAGCTGTAATTCCTAAAGGTAATTCCTATAGAGTAGAGAATGATACACAGTCAATTTATTGAATGATAAATTCAATAAGCCTTTCAATTTAGCTATTAGAAGATTAAATACAACCAGAGATGAGTAATGAATTTCTTCTGTACAGGGGTAGTATAAGATTTCACATTAAATGGTAAATTAAGGAATAAACTAGTGGCCAGAAAAAAGAGGCTATGTGTGTAAACTACTATTTCAAGAAATTTACCAATGAAAGAGAGAATAAGGATAGTTGTGTTTTTTTTTTTTTTTTTTTTCCCAGAAAGGAATTTTTACAAGGGAAAGAAAAGTTGCTAGTAGATGAACAGAATGTATCTCTTTCTAACTAAACTCTCATGAGCCAATGTCAGGAAAATAATTAATTCTGTTAGTGAGGCAAAGATTTATAAGAGAAAGGAGCAAAAAATTGAAAGACCAAGAAGCTATGGACTCTAGAAGAGAGCAGAAGGAAGGAAAAAGGAAGGAAGAAAAAAGGATATGAAAGACTAAGTTTATAAAATACATATATCCATTCATTCACTTACTAAGCATCTTCTATGTGCTAAACAAGTTCTAGATATTGGAGATACAGTCACAAATAAAACAAAATCACAAATAATAAAAAATTCCTACCGACATGGTATTTATACTTCAGTGATCAGAGTTAGACAGCAAACAAATAATTAAAACAGATAGCATGTCAGATGTAAGAAGTGCTGTAAATAATGAAAAATAAAATGGGCAAGGATTCCAGGGAGTGGTAGAGTGTGCTATCAAGGAGGCCTCAATAATAAGGTGACATTTGAACAAAGACTTGAGGGGGAGAAGGAGTGCCCATGTGGCTCTCTGGGGAGCAGCGTTACGGGTTGGAGAACAGCTGGTCTCAGCCTCTGTGTGAGGATGATGGCGTTTATGAGTAAGAAATAGCCAGGGACGGATGCGGCTGGAACAGGGTGAGTCAGAGTTGAGCAGTAAGAAAGAAGCCATGGGCCACCTCCACTCCTGTTCATCTGAGTGAGATGCAAAGCCAAGGGACAGTTTTTAGCAAATGAATTGACGTAATAGGGTTCCCATTTTGATAGGCCCACAAGGGCTGCCATGTTTAGAATTAAATGGTAGGAGAATGCTGGGATGGGCCATAAGGGTGGAGGTCTTGGAGCAGAGTGGGGGCAGTGCACATGATGGGAAAAGGCTGCATTCTAGAAACACTTGGAAGATAGAACTGATTGGATTTATAAAATACTTGAAGTTCAGAATGAAGAAGAGGAATCCAGGATGGCTTTAAGGTTTTGGGCAGGAGCTACTGCCATTATAGACTTTCCATTTACAGAGATGGGAAGACTGCTGTGAAAAAGAAATAGAATGGTATTTTTGCAGATCTCCAAAGGATCATTCCTCTCTATAAGGATTTTTGCAAAACATGCACGACTACTGGGACTTTTTTGACATTCCAATTTGTAACTGAATAGTGAAGGTTATGACTTATATGTTTTACCCTATCCAGAAGCCTTCACCCAGGAGTCATTGCTTATAAAGCACTTAACACAGAGCATGGCACACAGGCAACAATAAACAGGAATTATTATTAGAACTTTTTTGTAAAGTTGGGCTCTGTTAACAATGTTGATGCTATTTCCTTATTTATCAAATGTTCTGTCTAGGTGTCTAGTTTGTTCTAAAAAAAAAAAAAAAAAACAATAAAAGGAAATCATACACTATTTCTGCAATGTAAAAGGCAAATAGCTCCTGAGAATATGGTAAGTTTTTCATTAATTACAAGACATAGCTCATTAAAAATAAAACAAAAACTTACTTTTTAAAGCTATTTTCCTTCATTCTATGTATGAGATACCAGAAACCCACAAATATTAAGTGTGCAAAATCTACACGCTGATTGATGAGAGTCAGGACTTGAACCCAAAATTCTGCCTCTCAGTCGACAGCAATGTTGACCACAAAATCTTCCTTGCCTTGTTTGAATGCAAATGCCATTTGCACAAAGATGCTATGAGTGTGCAAGCCACTGCTTATATATACATGAGAGGTATAAGGGTTTTTCCCTCCCTGATTTGGTGCTTTTATTTGATGTATGAAAAGAAAAGAAATAAACATCACAGCAGTGTCACCAGAACTATCATCTTTTATCTGAAGGTTTAAAAAAAAGAGCAAAAATAGCCACCCACCCACGGAGCCAAGATCTAGAAATGTGTGAGTAATTCAAGTCACCTGGCTCCACAGGTGTTGTAACGCACACTCTTTACTGGAAAATGGTTTCCTGGTGTTGCATTTGGTCCCAGTGTCACTGCATAAAGAAGGAAATCTCAGACATCAAAGGAAGAAATAAGATTAAAGGATCCTAGCACTTTAGAAATAAGACATTGACAGCTCTACTGTTGACTCTCCTGCCTTGCTCCACCTTACCCAACCTCAAGCTAAGTGACCAAGGGGGTACACACGGATCTGGTGGGCAGATGTGGGAATACGTGTTGGCTATTTCACAGACCATAATCTGTACACATGTACACACATAATGGGATGGTAAAGAAAATGGCTCAGGCTTGATGCTAAACCGTTGGCCTAAACTTAAGTAGAGATCCAAGAGAGGAGGGGATGCCTCAGGCGTTGCAGTCAGTGAGTTAAGAAGATCTTTTAGTGCCATTGGACCAGGACACTGGCATGAACCCTGACCTGGCTAAGGATCAACCTATGAACAAAGCTGTCATAGGTCAATAAATCATATAGGTTCTGTATTCTTGGAGTGCTTCAAAAATGTGAAAAGAGCCCTCTTACCTTTGATGTTAAGTAAACTAATTCATTAAGCAACCAGTTAATGATCAATGTATTCCAGGCACTGTGTCAGACCCATGGTAGGAAACACTCCCAGTTCTGATCTGCAAACTTGTAAATTTAGCCATTTGCTCAGATGTGCTAGAAGGGACAAGAAGCTTAGCCTAGTCATATAAAAGGACTGATATTCAGCAAGAACTATGATTCAAATGTACATGGCAATTTTTAAATTAAATGCCTTCACCTGCTTTTTTTCATTTTGATGTTGATTTAGTTTAAGAAACTGGTAAGGCAGAAAAAGAAAGCACCTCTTATACTTTGCTTAAATATATAACCATCTCTGATTGAGCAGAACTTATTATAATCACAAAGGGGAATAGGCAATTCAGCATAGCACAGCTTTTTACAAAGTATAAATAGTGGTGGTCTCAAAGGTATGATCGGCACCATAAGCCTCACTTGAGAATTTATTAAAAATTCAGATTCTGAGGCCCCACTAAAGACCTACCGACTCAGAGACTTTGAGGGTGTAATTCTGCAATTTGTGGTTTAACACGTGCCTCAGGTGACTGATGCAAGCTAATGTTTGAACCCCTCGAGTTTGGTAAAGAATTTAGAGTTAGAAAACCCAAGTTCTGTTTCTAGCTCTCACATTCACCAACAGCAACTGTAACACAGAAGTTCCTAATGCCTACCTGAACTGCGTACTGGGTGTGGAGTTTAATTTGGGAGCAATGAGAATGTTTTGGAACTGAATTAGAGGCAGTGGTTACACAACATTGTGAATATGTGAAATGCCACTGAAGAGTTCACTTAGAAATAATTAATTTTATGTTGTGTGAATTTGACATCAGTACATTTTTAAAAATGCCTACCCTCCTCACCTTCCTAATCTGATGTTAGAAAATATTTGAAGCTTTCTGCCAACCGCAAGTGCTGTACAGATGTGAGTTCATGGGAAGGCTGTTCTGAGAGGAACTATCTTCAGAGACTTTTATTTTATTTATGTATTTATTTTTATTAGTTTTTTTTTTTTTTTTGAGAAACAGACAGCTCTGTCATTTCCATTAGACAGACACTTAGCAAATGTTGCCACACAATGTGGCATTTTAATGAAAACACTTTATCTTCACAATACTTTTCAAGTGGCTGTCTCAGGGAGAAGTCGGGAGGGATGGAGGGTGGAGAGCGGGGAACACTGGTGGCAGCAGAAGTGGTTTGCGTTGCTGGTATCCAGGGACACTCCCTTCGGATGCTGCACCTCCAGGTCATATATACACTCCAGTTATTCTAAGATCAATCAATCAATCAATGAATAACTGTCAAGATATTTCACGTATCTAAAAAATGTTCACTCAGTCTGATCATATCAATTCTCTTTCCCCCTTGTCTGCCCTCCAAGATAATGGAGTTCATCTCTTCTTCCTTAAAGGACAGGCTGAGAGTGCTGTCACCACCTGGGCTCTCACTATCCACAAAAGCAAATCCACTATCCTGTTTCTGCCCTGTATTATACAAGTCTCTAGAGGGCAGTGACCGTGTCTTAAACACCTTTAACCCCACTACAAAGCCTACATTAGTAGGCCTTCAGTAAATAGTCAAAGGATAGCAATAGTTCAGAATGGATATATTTTCCTGTTGGATTTTGGGGTAATTGGCCCTCTAAGGATTTAAAGAGCAGAAGCTAGAACACCAATTCATAAGGCTGGTTGACTCACAGCTACTCCTATACGGTAGTTTGTAAATAATCCAGCTTGTATGAGCAATCCATGTTGTGGAAGCTCAGAAGTTTACTTACACTATCAGAGGCCTTATCAGCCTGATACAGAAGTTGCCCTTTCAGAGTTTCTACGTAGTGATGGAATCAGGAAGAGGGAATTTCTAATCCATATCGCCAGGATGCCTCCTGTCCTCTATGAGTAGACAGATGATTTGAGATTATGTCTAGAACGGACTACTTATGAAGCCTTAGTTTTGAAGTTCTATGTTGTAGCATTTCTTTAGTGTTCTGGTTTGTTTTTTAATGGAAATGTCAAACATATACAAAAGTCAAAAGCTAACCTCCACACCTGACCTACATGTTAATAATTTTTAATTTATGGATAATCTTGTTAAATCCACAATCTCCAACTCACCCCCCTCTTCCCAGGGAGTAAATTTTTAAAAATCCTAAAAGTTGTATTATTTTACCTGTAAATATTTTAGATGTTTCTTTAAGAGAAAAGAAGTTTTAAAAACAGCTCCAATACTATATTAAAAACTAAAAATGAATAACCACTTAACATTATTAAATATCCAACAGATGAAATTTTGAATTTTTGCAATTTTGGAAATTACCAAGGATAAGGGACTACAATTAAAATTTGTGATTGTAATAAAGAACAATGGTTGGCTTTTACTCACATGTAAGATGACACAAAAAGTGCCGAGGCACATTGTGAAATCATTTTATGAAAAAGTACATCTGCAAAATATTTGTAGTTTCCAGGAGCCTATTATTTTCAGGGTCTCATGAAAATATGTGCAGTTTATAGAGAAGCTCTAGCAACTGTGGCATCTGTTAGCAGGAGGAATCTTTTTGGCTGGTAGGACGGTGAATTTAAGGATCCACGGCTGGGCTGAGCTTATGTGTAGAGTTACTGAACTCTAGTGAGAAATATGAAATGTTTATCCTCACCACACCCAGGTTATGCACCCAAATTCCCAGACAATTTTTGTATTATTTTCGGCCAATCTTGTCCTCAATGAAAACCATACTGCACTATCACTAAAAACACATTTTCTGGGGTCTTCAACTGGGTATTGGTTGAAGACTCAGCAACAAACCAGACAGACATCAGGACATGCTTGTGTTGTAATCTTATCCCAGCTCTGTACATCTAAACACATTTATCTAACCATGGAAGGACCCCACTGCAGACATGAACAGGACGAAACACATGGATATTAAATAAAGCTCTGTCTGGAGATCTCCAAACACGTGTTGACAGTTTGTCACAGATAGAAGTAATTTGTTAATACTTAAGGAGTTCACTACTTTGAAGACAAAAGGCTCTATGTACAGTTGCTGTTAAAAATTAATATTAATTATTATTATATAATAAATAACTGGCTGATGACTCCTCTAACTGGTTCATTCTGTGAAACTATGTTCTAAAGCTCTGTGATTTCTTGCTGGAAGGTTCCCAGAATACAGGACTGGATTTTTTTAGCAAATTTGCTGGTATTTATTGTTTCTATATAAGAAAGGCATTCTAATGTTTCTTGGAAGCATCATTTGCAAGTTGTAAATGGTTTCCAATGTACCACTTTATAAAAGTACAGCTCCAATTCTCATTATTATGGGATAAGCAGTCATATTCCAAGGGCCTATTCTTGGCTTTTTCAAACCATCCTACTTAAAATCAAGGCAGAATTTGATCAGTGTCTATTAGACAGTGCTGCTCTCCATGAGGGAAGATGAAAAGCAGCACATGACCAGGTCCTTATGGTTTTGATCTGCCCTAAGACAGGAGCCTGACTAGTGCTGGGTTTTGTCATAAAAGTCACTCAGTGTCATTCAATGTGAATATGGAAACAACCTGACTTGCTTGTGTGAGTAAGGTTCTGGGGGTCTCATTTAAACCCAGGAAATGTTACAGTCAGATGGCAATCCATCCTATCTGATACCTGCTGTGCCCAGGTATGCTGTGTCTGTCCTCTTCTGCATAGAAGAAGGGAATCCAAATACTATAGTCTCTGGACTGGGCACAGAGATCGCAAAGGAGTCTTATAAGGACTTAACCCTTACAAATACACAGTGACATCTCAGCCTGGACTCAAAATATGTAGCAAACATATAGTTTAGGAAATGTAACATAGAAGACAGAGCTCTTATTTCTTGCCTCTTTATCCAAGTAATAGGTTCATATCATCTTCCTACAAATATCAAATATGAGCCCATCTTAAGCTGAATGAAGTCTTTTTGAAAATTTCTGTAAGTTCTTAAACTTGGGATGAGGGAATTTTCTAAAATTCCAGAAGTGTGGATATAATAAGGAGAGTTGAAGAGATGCGTACAAGAATTGTAAAGATTACTTGGAATAAATTTGGTTCCTGACCTAGAAATATTGAAATATTGTCCACATTTGTGCTGAAAATTTACATGATAGTGAAATCTAACAAATTTAGCTGGTTGGTGAAAACCTTGAGTAACTCCACTTGGTTAGGATCATAAACAAATTAGACACCACATAAATGTCTTAGTGGTGGCATTCCATGAGGCGAGCATTTAGAAAATGTACTTCAGTTGTTATATGCCCATTGATGTATTGTTGTAACTAAGGTGTTCCAAGAAATTGATGCCCTTAGTTTCACCAAGATATTTAAAGAAGGCTATCATGAGTTACCCTCCTTGCTTCTTTGTATACCTCATAATGTTAGAGGTTAACTAGGAACAATATTAGGTATAATCCACCACCAAGAAAAATATTTAGAGATGGCAAAGACAAGTTAGAAATAAATCTAAGAAAGAAGTGTCACCAGAACCATATGATCTTCTGAAGAACTTATTGTCATAGCTCCCACCTGTTAATAGATTGTTTCAAGAGGATGGTTAATAAAGAGGTCAAATATAGCTACTGCTCTGAATAGCTATCAAGGAATCGTTATTGCCATGGCAGAGATCATCTATATACTCAGAAATGCAAGAGCCTACTTTTCACTTTAGATGACTTATACATAAATAACAAGATCAGCTATAGAAATGTAATATAAACAAATGAGAACACTTAACATGTGAAAATTATGGCTCGACATGCAATACTTGCAGCCAAGTTACTGGCCAGAAAATGACAATAGCCACCTTCCTTTCTTCTTGAATACATATGTTGCTCTTCCCTATGTAGTTGTGGGTTATAAATGACTTATTTAGGACTTAACTGATTTTTTAAAAATCAGTATCAAAATACCTACAAAAATCTCTTAATTTTCAAATTTTTTTCTTTGTACTCTTTCTAGATGAGTTCTTATGGGAACATTTTTGTCATTTAAATGCTACAAATGTCCAACCACTGTTGCAACAAAGTCTTCTCATTCATTCAGGAGTAGGCAAATCATGGAATGCTGTATTATTCCAGGCATTATGTGGCCACTGGGGAAACAGGAAAGACAGTTCCCTTACTCAAACAGTATAAAGAAGACAAAGGAAGAATTCAGCAGAGGATGATGTACATGATATCACAGTTAAGAAGGAGGTGTCAGCAGGGTGTAGGCTAAATCAGACATCCAACTTAGCTGGGGATGGGATGCCAGCCCAAAGGGTTTCACCAAGGGGAAGCTAGTTGACATTATCTCAGAATGATGAGTTAGAGTCATTCTTATGATGAAGTGAATGGAGGAAGGGTGTTCATGTACAGGGAAAATGTTTGCAAATAGGGAGTCATGAACGAGTGTGCCTAAGGTCTGTGCAGTAGCCCTGTACAGCTGGAGTGTAGGACACAAGGTGAGGGGTGGCAAGGACATGCCATGGTACAACAAAAATGTTTTGTGGTCATCTTATTTGTAACATAGCTTCCTTTTTATTGGTTAAAAGAAATGAACAAAACCAGATTTTGTACATGTATAGCATTCAGCAAATAGTTCTGGATTCATTTCACTGTCCAATATGAAGGGATTAAAACTTTGAATAAAAATATAAAATTACATACTGACTCTAACAAACTGACATGATAACTCCACTAACCAGTTGGCTCATGAATTTTGCCCAGATTTTCAGCTAAGCAGAATACCACTCAAGTTGTGTTGAGCGAGGACAGAGCTATCCTAATCCCTGTGAGGATCCTGGCTTTCTCAGCTGCACTCATTTCTCTTTCCCACTCTCCCTTCCTCATCTCATATTTTAAAGTTAGCTGCAAAGAAAGCTGGAATGTGAGCCCAGACATGGAAGTGTTAAAAAAAAGTCCAATGCCAGTACATCTGGGGATACTGAATCACAACAAGGGCAAAGAAACTATGCAGGAGAAATACAGAGGAGCATACTCTTTGCACAGGCTAGAAGAACCAATGAGATGAAAGAAACATGACTTAAGCCTGGAGAAAGGATTTCATTTTTTTCATCTGGTAACAAATCTTCTGACCTCTCTTGCACTACTGAGAATGTGCTGGTCACCACACCAAAGCAGATGTACTGGGATGTGGGTGGTGTGGGGAACCAGCATATTCAGTATGTTCTTTGGGGGATTACTAACACATTGAGTATGTCATCACAAGATCTACCACATTTCTGAGGCTGAGATTTAAACACCAGGGTCGCACAAACCAAAGTATCTATCATCTGGCTCACAATTTCCTCCACATCCAATCTTCTAGCAAAGCATTTAAATAGAATATTTTGATCGAAGTAGATGATAAGCCAATAAGTGATGTCTTTATGTGATGTTGTTCACTAGACATAAATTTCCTTTGCCCTCGTAGGTTGACCCTCTCCTCTTTCTTCCACACAATAAGAATTTAAAATGGTTCGTGGAGGCAGGAGGATGAGAACTAAGTCCATGTGTGTATGGAGATGCCGATTATTATTTTGAAAAGTATTTTAATAAATAACATGTGGTCATCTTATTATTATCAGACACAAAAAGTAAGAACACACCCTAAGCTTGGGCTTTTCGACTCCATTGTCTGGAAAATGTGTGAAATAAATGAGTAGCGTCGGCTATTGTAAAACTTCATCTGTCGGGAACTCAAGGCAACTCTTCTACCAGGATGCTTTAACCCTGTCATTAAGTTGAGACTGAGACCAATTCAGACTCTTTCAAATATAATCTGTTCTGATTTTTAAAACCCAGAAATGATTAGATTGACAATGTAGGTGTAGTTGGAGTTTCCCTTACATCAACTGATATGTAAGGTGCCTTATCCACGGAACATTCCAAATAAATGAAAATGAAACACCAGCGTGGAACACAGATCTTTACCTAGTTTACAGCATATCTGAATATGGGGTTGAGCTACCTAAGAGAGGGACTTAAGTGGGGAAGGGGAAGAATAAGGAGGGTGAAATAACTGATCATAAAAGAGAACTTCCATTCCTCTCTCTCACTAGCAGAGCAGCTGGCTTGTTCAAGGAGTCAGTCTTTCATCTACACCTCACATCTAAGTCCTTCCATATCTCAGGTAGACATTTCATAAACATTCTGGTCCAAGAATCTTCCCAGACATACTGTTTATTTTCTTCCAAATGGCAGAGGCAGAAATAGATGAGTTACTCAGGCAAAGTCTACAGTAGAACTGTGAACCACTTCCTTGTCCTACTTTTTTAATGAAAAGGTTTCTTAGTTAATCTTCATGGTGATGGCTATTGAGGAGACTTCTTTCTTCAACCCTATAGTAATCATTTTGGACCACCTTTCTCTCAAGTCATTGCCTCTCCTCATCCAGAGGAATAAAACACTTCTTGCCTTTTTGTTTACATACTCTAAACTCAAATGGAAACATTTAATAATTTTCAAGCAATATTTACATGGGACTTAAAATATCCCCTCTCAAACAGAAATTCAGAGTCCTTTCACTGTAGAACGAATATTGAGGATTATGTTTTGCTGTGCTTTTATCTATATTCCCAACCATAAATATAATCTTTAAAATTTTATCTGCTTTCCTCCACTGTTTCCTCAGAATAGAATGTGGCCAGTGGCCATTTGACTGCTAGTCTGGCCTAATTCCTAGAGGAAATGAAAAAGAATTAAACAAGATTAGAGAAGCGTTACAGATTAAAAGTTCTATAATAAATGAAATCATCCAAGGCAATAAATATCAGCCAATTAAATAACTGTTGGAACAATTCATTGTATGTGCATGTGTGCATATCTATACATGTGTATGAATAGAGGGTACCAAGAAAGTTATATGCATTTTAAGAAAGGAACAAACTGCATTAAAATTGTAATACTCAGTAAACACTGATGGCATTTATTATCTTGTAGCTGGGATCTCTTATAATTGCAGAAGTCAAATGTGACTTGAGTATTACAATTTTAATAAGGTTCTTTCCTTTCTTAAAATAGGTATATGTTTTGGGCGGCACCTATGGCTCAAGAGAGTAGGGTGCTGGTCTCATATGCTGGAGGTAGCAGGTTCAAACCCAGCCCAGGCCAAAAACTACAAAAAAAAAAAAAAGTATATATTTTTTGGCATACTGTGTATGTGTATATAAAATGTATATATCTATGTTGCATTGGTAGTCTGATTTTTCTAATAAAGTATAAAATGTATAAAACAAAAAGAAAATTTTATTCTTACTACATTTTAAGATTAATACAATTTTATTCTTATTTTATTTCATTTTAAATTTAAAGGGTATAAGTGCAATATTATTACATTGATTATCACATAGTGGTGAAGTCTGGGCTTTTAATGTATCCATTACCTGAATTACATGAGAAACTCTAGTCTGGATGCTTGATACTCTTGGAAGAATGCCAGACTTTAGGAAAATCATTTTCTTCTAAGCTTTCTTAATATGATATCATAAGACATAAATTAGCAAGAAGAAATTTCACTTTGATCTTATAAACTAGTTCTTCTTTACATTGTATTAATTTTAGTAGACAATATATACATCTAGTGAAAATTATTAAGTGCTTTAAAGGGTTTACATGTAAATTAATATTCTTCTTTCCTCTGTTCTCTATAACCCTGTCTACCTTCTTGTGGGTAAACTGTGTTACACCTATGTTGGATATATTTCCTGAGAAAGCCTGAGATAATTTTACACACACACACACACACACAGAGCTTTGTGTTTGTATGTGTATATGGATATATACACATATTTATACAAATTCATATTCACAAGAATCTCATGCCCTCATTTCTAAACCCATGATGTTATATGTTAACAATAGTCAACTTAAACTCACATGAAAAGAAAACTCCGGAGTGTTTGCATTTTGGGCACAGACATGTTCACCAATCTTAACCTATACCATAATCATAAAGGTCTTTTTCTAATCAGCAATTTGAAAGTGTTACCAGCATTTTTGAATTTTAAATGTAATTTTCATTGAAAAAGAAAACATTAATGTTATACAAAAAAAAAGAAAATGATAAAAACACACATTGTCTATTTATCATGCTTGATATGGGGAAGAATAGTATTCATTTTGTAAAAATCCACAGGATACAAGATATAAAAAAAACTCTGCAAAGTTATGCATTGCCAACAAGACACAGGTGTACACCACATGAGGCTATGAAACAATCCAGCCATCCTGGGTGTGTTGACAGCTCTGAGTCCGGCTCTGTGTTCCTCCCAAAGTGCACTGGTCTGTTTGTTATGTGTTATTTTATTTTTTATACAGTTTTGGAAATTCTCAAGCCCACCCTTAAGCCCAGTGTTTAAGTCCTAGGAGTGAAGATGAACCTTCCTGGAAATAATTGCTGTTGTCAGTAAATTTTTTACTTAGAGTCACACTGTTGTCGGAGAACCAGTTCCCCGGTCAGCCCCATGTCTATCTGGAGATCATATTAGGTCCACATCTTACAGAGACCAGGCATTGTCTATATGATATATACATCATATAAAACATTTAACATTATATATCATATTAATAAAATAATCTTAAACAGATGCTGAAAAATTCTAAATGTCAAATGTATGAAAGGTTATATGTTTTTCAAAATTATTTTAGGGGTAACAGACAAAAACATTTGCAGATCACTGAATTAGTTGTGTCTGGATGACAGTTGGTATTCAATAAGTAAAGGCTAAATATTTATTGAATATGGAATAAATATTTAACCACTTGTCTTAGTGAAGCTCTACCTTCATTGAGAACATCATGAAATAGCTGGATGTTTCCCCTCAAATTTAATATAGTTCAATCCTCTTCTTATGTTCAGGAATCTTCGAAGATGCATCCTCTCCCCAAGAGGTAACAGTAGACAAAGAAAAAAATGAGATCTCACAGTCTTTGGTGGACAGTGTATGACTGCACAGAGCCAGATTGAGTTACAGGACCCGAAGTTCCTGCAGTTACAAGTTTAGTGCATGATTTTGACATGACCACCTTAAGGGTAGCATACCTTGAATGTTTTTAGAAATATAGATCTATTCTGTAGAATGTTGTAACAAAGGAAATTAATCTTCTCTCTAAGGACTTAGAGCAAGTCAGTTTGATCTGGTTTCCCAAATATAATTGTCAACTTTCTGTTGTACTCTCAGAGACCCCAGAAATGTCCCCATCCCCTGCTCTGGGCTGGCACCTCTCTCTATCCACTTGGCCTGCAATGTTTTTCATTTCCACAGCTGGGTTGTCCCCTGCAGGCTTTCTCCTGCCTTCCCAACTGATGACTTATTTCTGGCTTCAATCTGAGATTGTTACAAACAGTGCTTGCGGAAACAAAGAACTGTCCCGATTAAAACAACAACAACAAGAAAACTAGGACGGTCTTGCATGAATCCGGATGGGTGGCCATCCCACATGAACACTTTGTGATGCTTCTCCCTTCTTCCTTCTCATCATTAAACAGGAACAATATCATTATTTTAAAAACCTGGGAGTTACACTAAGGTTTTACTTGGGGCTAAAGGTCTTTTCAACAGCCAGAGCTGCCCAGCTACCTAAAACAGTCTCTCTCATTTCATTATTCTTAGCGACCTGATTACTTCCTTATTGCATTTGCATGTCCTAACAGAGGGACAGTTATTTTTAAAAAAGAATAAATTCTACCCTAAATATAAGTCTTGAAGAATTAATAGACCTTTTCACACTACGGTTTTGAGATTAATTTGAGGGAAAAGGCTTAATTAGTTCAAATAAGATAGAATAACTATATTACATTTTTCTTTTTTCATTAGAATATGATTTAATTATCATTATTTGCACAATGGCCTTTTGCTTATCACTGTGATTTACGCTGAGGTTAAATGAACATAAGACTGCTGTCAAGAAATAAAATGAGGAAGTGTTGTCAATGTTTTCCTCCAGTATTTACTAACAGAGGCCATGGGACATGCTGTTGGTATTTCTTAAAAGAGACGTGACCAAGTTTATTTTTCTAAACTCCAAATGCAGCACATAGGTCACTAAGTGTGCACTAAACCCTATTAAATGCCCTTGGACCTGAAGCCTTACAGTGAGGCCTGAAAGCCCAGGCCCAACTCAATTATCTGTAGGTCCTCTGCTACTAAGTACACATTACTTATTTCCAGCAGTTACATAACCTTCCTTCCCTTCATTGCCAAAATTTTATGAATTATCACAAAGACAATGGACTTTAAAAACAGTTTATACTAAAAAGAAAGGCTAATTTTGGATAGACTTTATTGTCAAGCTGTATCCAATGTATTACTCTTTTTTTAGTTTATATCATGGTTGTAGTGATAACCATTACTGACATTAGTGAAAACCACTCTATTTTTAGCCCAGAAAGGGGATTTGCCAAAACATCCTTTTTTCTTGGCCTGATCATGGCTAGTTCTCACATATATTTAATTTATGGCCAATCATCTGCTATTATTAGGTGTCCCAAGTTAATTCATCTCCTAATTGTGACTGAGGCTGAGTCATGAATGATTCTACATGAAAGCTAAGGATATATGGATGCTCACAGAGCAGAATTTCTGATTCAACTGTGGGACCTTTTAGTATGGGAAAGGCATACTTAGGTCTCTCCCTAATTCATTCACTTGATTTCCTGTCTTTCCATACAGACTATACTATTGTTCCAAAAACCAGACAAAAATCCCAGAAAAGTTATTTAGTCTGTGCATCTAAAGTCCAAGTAAATAAAGACCCCTAAACAAAACTATTAAAAATTTCATCATCAAGCTAATTAAAAATTAGCCTTTTTATTCACCTCTAAAATAAGTACCCGTTAAGTATATTATTGATTTTGTTAAATGGAAACTTAGACTAAGGTACTTAAGCTTACGTTTTGTTTGTCACAAAACCATTATCAGAGAGGACTAAGCAACAGCATTTGAGGGCCATATTAAATTTAAAATAAAGATTTACCATGTGAAAGTTTCTGAATAGCACATTTGTTAATTTCATTTCTTGATTTTTGTGTATCTCAAAACTTTCATAATGACCTACATATCATTCTCAGACACTTTAAAGGGGTTAATGTAGGAAAAAAACTCAATGGCAAGCTGCCTCATACTTGACTTAAAATGCTTTGTTTAAAAGTATTTGCTGAAAAATAATGCATTATGGTCATTAAAACATGAGAATTGTTATTAATGGGTTAGATGCATACTGTCTCATTTTCCAAGTTTCCTTGCTAATAGTTATCCCAAGGGAGGCTTTATTTCTGAATAGTTCGGAGCTGGGGCACATTGATGTCAGAAGGCAAGGGTTGATCCCAAATATGACTTGCTTTCTCTAAAACCTGCTTTAATCAATTTATTTCACCTCTTCTTGATTTTATCCATACATAAAGGTTACTTATTGGGTCCAAGACTTTGATAAGCATACTAGAATCCGTGTAATAAAAAACCTTGCATTTCAATTATTAAAATTTATTTTTTAAATTTCCAAAGAAAGAATCTTAGTATTTATGTTTTAGGATTCTATTTCAAGTGCAAGTTCATATCCATAAACTTCTATACTTTAAAAAGTTATTTAAGCATATTTTCTCTGCCTGTGTCATTTTTTAAATAAAAGTTCATTAAAAGGTATATTGTAACATATTAATAATAAAACTACATATCTCTAATACATATTCTGTCCTGGACAAAGTAAGGATCCCTCTTTAAAAACTGAGTTATGAGGCTCAATGCCATAGCATAGTGGTTATGGCACCAGCTTTACCAGGCTGGCAGGTTCAAACCCCGCCCAGGCCAGCTAAACAATAATGACAACTGAAATAAAAAAATAGCCAGGCATTGTGGAGGGTGCCTATAGTCCCAGCTACTTGGGAGGCTGAGGCAAGAGAATCGCTTGAGCCCAAGAGTTTGAGGTTGCTGTGTGCTGTGACGCCATAGCACTCCACTGTGGGGGACATATTAAAACTCTCTCTCTCTCAAAAAAAAAAAAAAAAAAAGAATTATGAGAATTTTATTGTGATCTGACTTAAATAAAGGACTACTGTGAATTCTACCTTTTTTCTAATATCATCTGCTCCAAATATATGTCATTTTAATATTTTCCATTTCTCATTAGCTGAGAATGGGGAGATGAGGAGGCACTTTTCACAATTTTCTCCATATGTGAATTGCTACTTTTAGCAAAAAACTATAAATTAGTAACTATTAATAACAACTAATAAATAACATAGTCTACCATGTAGACTGTTTTTCAGAGATAAAACCAACCATCACTCTATATTCAGAATCCCTTGAGCATTTGTTGTTTGAGTTGTAAATAGCAAAAGATGTGTATATGTGGGACGTGTTTATTTCCGTTGAAAGAAAATGTCCTATTTTTGAAAGAAAGAAACTTGTAAGACATCAAATGTTTCTTGCAAAACAATTTGATGAAATAAATGTAAATGAATCAGAAACATGTGAATCGTATTTCAATTAAAATTAATGGGCTTAAATATAAAGGGGGTAAAGTGCTTGGGGGAAAGAGTGTGGTAAGGCAGGAAGTGACATTTGTTTTGTTTTCATCAGTCTTGGATTCTTGAAAAAGGGCCTAATACTTGTAGTTCAAGCTCATGCAGATTCTTTTATGCCTAATGGTGGAGTTACAGAGTGGGAAAATAATATGCAAATTCATGTTATGGCTTTATCTGGCTCTAATTATAATGTGTATACATCAAATATTGCCACTACGTAATCCCTCAAAATCACTTTCAATTTGAAGTTGGCGATTTTTTACGTATTTCTTTTAAGGATATAACCTTTTAAGGGTAAACAAGAAATTGTAACAATGCTAATATACATATTTATTTTCCCTCAGACTCATGCATAAACTTCATATTTCCTTTTTCTAACTGAAGATGTCAGATGTAAATGGAAAACACACAAAGACTGAATGTGTGTACACATATGCACAAGATGGGCAGAGGGAGAAGAGATAGCGGAGGAAAAAGAGAATGAAGGAGAGTGAGAGAACGAGCAGGAAGGGAAGGAGGAGGAAGGCATACAGGGTTAGGCCACCAAACCTAATTCCATAATAAAATCACCCAAATTACACTAATTATTTGACAGTCACCAAAATTTTACCCCATACTTTTATATTCATATCACTTACATACTTAAAAATTAGTACATAGATTCTTTTTATATGCTGTATTTCTCAATTTAAAAAATCATGTGTTTCTCCGATAATCAGAGGGAAAAATACCGCCCAAATATGAGTTATGTTTAATGTGTGGGGTGACATTTTCCTTTCAACTCTCAGTTGAGAAACTGGAACATTTTAAAAGTTCTAAAAACTTCTAAGAAACAAAGAGTACATAAAAACAACAAAACATATATATATATATATATATATATATATATATGTATGTATATATGTATACATATATATACATACACATATATATTCTTTCACTATATTCAGGATGAATATCACCTGTGAGCCATATATATATCATGAAAGAACATATGACAGTGTTCAAGTAGCCTTCTGAACATATCGCTTGGTAGAGAAATGTATGAACAGAAGTCCTTTCTGGCTAAGCTGAAGGCACAGTATCCTGTGGGGCTATTTTGGCACATAAGGAGCCTGCTTTTTTGCTTCCTGAGAGCATAGTGTTGTCCCTGGATTAGCATCTTCCAGGCTACTCAGAACTCTACTGCTACTTGTCACCATGTTTGGAACAAAGAACTTGCTCTTTAGTCTATTAGTCCCAAACAGTGAATTGTCTCAAATATTCTGGAAGTGTTTCTATTCCTTGCTGTTTACAGGCAGGAATTGTGAGGTGTCACTCTCAAAATATTTGTGACATAATTAGGCAAGAGATACCGGTATGTTTTGGCTTCTATCACAGCCCTTGTTGTTTTATTTAACCTTCTTCTCGTCTGCCTTTAAAGGAGATGAAAAATGGAGTGAGTAGGATGAATATCGCCTATGAACCTTAAATTAGCAGCAGTACAAGGATTATAACTTCGCCCAACACTGCAAAGTCAGGCCGGATTCAGTGGCTCATGCTTCTAGTGCTAGCGTCTAGGAGGTCCAGGTGGATGGGTTACTTGAGTTCAGGAGTTCAAAGCCAGCCTGAGCAAGGGTAAGGCCCCCATCTCTACTAAAAACAGAAAACCAACCAGCATCATGGTGGGCACCTGTTGTCCCAGCTACTCAGGAGACTGAAAGAAAGGATCACTTGAACCCAAGAGTCTGAGGTTGCTGAGAGCTGTGATGCCATGGCATTCTAGCCTAGGACAACAGAGTGAGACTCTGTCTCGGGAAAAAAATATATATATAAGTAAGTAATTTTTTAAAAAGACCCCAATGGCACTGAGATGGTTCTACTAATCAACAAAAATTCAAAATCCTTACTTTCAAGTTGTGTCAGTGAAAATATATGAATAGCATCAATTTTATCTTTGTGATCATCAATAATCAATACAAGTCTCTGGATAAGTGTCACGTGGAAGGTTTATGCTCAGAGTGCTCATGATGGTCGTATGGTGATTAATTTTTATCTTGACTTGCTCCAGGAAAGCTTCATAAGTGTAACAGGGTTTAATTAACGTTTGCTTTTGCTGTTGTTTCACTTGATGACAGGCGTACCCTTGCAGTAGCGATAAGGAGTGTGAAGTTGGGAGATACTGCCACAGTCCCCACCAGGGGTCCTCAGCCTGCATGGTGTGCCGGAGGAGAAAGAAGCGCTGCCATCGAGACGGCATGTGCTGCCCTGGCACCCGCTGCAATAATGGTAAAAAAAAGCTCAGTACGCATTCATGGGCCTGTTCTTTTCTTATGTAGGAAGGCTATTTTGGAAGTCACACTCCTGAACTAGTATTAGGGGTCTTTGAAGATTGGTTTAGGTGGTGTAAGGGTCCCTGGATTATCTCCCAAGTTTTAGCTTTCCTGGACTCTGATCACTTTCTCTAGGCTAATTCTCTACACTGATCTAGGATATCACCATGCTGAAGTGTTACATATAAGCAGCTAGATGTTCTATTTGGATAAACACATTAGTGAATACATGCAAAAGAACCAAAGAAAGGAACCTGATTCAATTTAGTAACGCAGTATATCTCTTCCAGTTTCATACCAAGATGCTCTATAGCTCACTCAGGGTGGAGTGATTGGCTCCTCCAGCTGAAAACACAGGATTCTATCCCCCAACCTGGATTCACCCAATCTCTATGAAATTTATAGACAGACAATTCAACGTTACTGATGAAATGAAGGATCACAGACAACATACGATAAAAAATTAAATAATTGCAGAGGGTAATTAGAAATATATGCTTAGTCATATAAAACAACAAAATCAGTCTTATATCCCCACACTGGTCCTGCCCTCTGAGCGTAAATCTACTGAGTACCAAAGCCATGAGGTGAAGGAAAGGAGACCTCACATCATTAAAGAAGTTTGCAGTGCAGACTAGGAGTATGTTATTAATTAGAAAAGAAACCTGGATCCAGAAGATACATGTCTGGTTACATGATTTTAAAATACTGATAGCTAACATTAATTTAATTCTTTACTATGTCATTATTCTAAGCATTTCACATATACTTATAATAACTCAATGAAATTAATTCCATTTTTATTCCTATTTTTGCTCAAGGTCATTTGATCTTGAGAGAAATAAGATTCAATTCAAGGAAGCCTGGCTTCAGGGCCAAAGTGTGCTATACTCAGTCTCAATAAATAAGTAAATAATGAGTTAATAGATAAATAGACAGATGGGAAGATGGCCTCATACTTCACATCAGGAAACTACATGGGTAAGTTCAACACTTGACAGAATTGCATCAGTCTAACAGCTTACATGACCATCTCCAGGCGTCTGCATCCCGGTCACTGAGAGCATTTTAACTCCTCACATCCCAGCTTTGGATGGCACTCGGCACAGAGATCGAAACCACGGTCACTACTCCAACCAGGACTTGGGATGGCAGAATCTGGGAAGACCACACACCAAGATGGCACACATAAAAGGTGGGGCTATCTATAGTTCTATTTATGTTTCTTGTTTTATAAAGAGGTAAAAGAAAACTATAGGTAATTAATTCTGTTGGTTTTAGAAAAAAATTACAAGGAAGGTATTTTGTAGAACATTTTAACAGACTTTATTATTTTGAGGATTCTAGAAATTTCATGCAGATCTTAAATTGTCCTGCAGTATATTATAAGAATTGCAGTCATGATCTTCCTTGGAGAATGACTTTCATCAGTCATGCCATTTTCTAAACAGGCTTTCCTTTGTACACACAGTTAATTAATAGAAGAAACCTCCTATACAGACATTTACATCACACAGATATCAAAGGATAATGCATTCCAAAACATAGATGAGAAAATGTTTGCTCACACATGATTAAATCATTAGCTTTTGGCTCATTTTCTCACCTTTTCAAATTTAGAAACTTTATTTCAGTAAACAACAAGATGACATGCAGTTCATAAGCTAATCTCACAAAAGAATTGGTTTATTGTGGCATTATGTATTGCCATATAGCCCTTTCCTTATATCAAAGTATTTGAGAAATCTAAACACTAATAATAAAATGTGGCAGCATAAGATTATTGTATTGAAACCTAAATACTAGTAGTGAAATTTTCAATGCACTAAACACCTTCATTTTTGAAGGAGGCTTTTCCCAGTTGCCTTCTTTGGAGTGCTACTATTTCAAGATAGTATGTGAACAAAAATACCCTATGCTCAAGAGTTTTGTAATAATGCATATCTCCATTTTTACAAATTTAAAATGAACATTGGCATCCTAGAGGTGCTAAGAAGTCTAGCAATAAGGAAAACTGGTTACCTTTTTAAAACACTGCATTTCCACAGCTTGTTTGACCACAAAACTACCATTTCTCCACATTTTCACATTTTACAAGAGGTAGGATTCCATAGAATATCTGACCTATTCATCTAGCCTAGAATACTTATGGTCACATGGATAGTGCTAAGGAGATTGACATATAGTTCCTCTTTAATTATCTTTTTTCTATACTCTCTGAAGTCCTAAATTCCTTCCCCATATCTCCTATTTCTATTCCACCAAATTCACATGCATTTATTGTTACGTAAATATCCTCCTTTATTCCAACAGATACTATGTTACAGGATAGTTCCAAATTTGCTAATTATTTTTATTTACTTGGCTATTCAATTTTCTGATGGCAGATAGAAAGAAATCTAATTTTGCATGGCTAGTGAGTTGTGTCCAGATTACATAGTGGGCTGTTACATCTGGGGTGTAAGTAACCCTTTAGACCAGAGGCTTAGGACACTATAACCTGTGAGCCCAATCTGTCCTGCCACCCCTTTTTGTGAACAAGGTTTTTTTGGAACACAAACTTGCCCATTCATTTGGGCATTGTCTAGAGTTGCTTTTGCAAAGAACAGGTGAGGACTGTGACATAGATCATAGGGCCTCAAAAGCCTAACACACAATAGAAACACCATAGGTGACCACCTCCCTACATTGACCACCTCTTTAAATTGACCTAATTTTCATAGATGGAGCATGTACCACACGTGTGTATAAGTGCAGTAGGTCTAGCTCCTTATGTTGACTACTTTTGTATGTTAACCAGTTTGTTACAGTCTCTTGGGTTGTCAATTTGTAGAGTTTCTACTGTATTTACAACCTGGCACTTTACAGAGAAATTTACTAACCTTTGCTCTATACAAATTACATATCAACCCACCATGATATGTGGAGGTTATGTGCTAGCTTAATGGGTTTTGAATAAAACACTCAGATTTGTGCTTCCACCTATTTTCTATGAGTTCTTGGTCGCCCCTGAGGCTGTCTTCCTTCAGATGGGTTGATTGGCCCTTCCCTGCTCTGTTGTCTCCCAGAGATTAAGTGGGAGAGGAAGGAAAAAGCCAACATGTTCTCTTACTTCCACCACCACGTCTCCGTGCAGCTTTAGCTCCCGCCTTGTAGGCCTGCTAGGGTTGCAGGCTAGTGGTTACAGCCCCAGATTCTGACACCTGCTCCCTTGGGTCCTCCCCCCTAAGTGTGGACATGCATTTTAAGGCTGCTAATCTCTATGCTGTCTCACCTTCTCCTGTGTGACCAATTCTCTGTATTAAATATCTTCTGTTCTGAACACTCAGAGTTTCTGTTTTCCTGGTCAGACTCTAAATGATACATGGTCTTTGGAATGCCTGACAATTTCAGCCTTCTTCTTGAATCAGATGTTTGTTTAGACCTTCCAAGAAGGTACTGAATTAATTTGAAAGCAATCCTTTTACTTTTTTCCCCCACTCATATAGTAGGAACAAAAAGAAAAAAAAAAAAACAAAACAGTCAGGTAAATATTGAAAAAGCATATGGTCACAAAGCAAAGAAAAGCGAAGTCCTGGCTATTTATTAAACTTCCTACTCAGATGGCAAATAATGAAAATAGACAGTAGTGGATTTAGAAGGTTAGAAGGAGAGCCAATTGGTATGAATCTAAGACTTTTCATTATAAACAGTAACATCATAGAAGATAGTAAAAGTAAAAATATTTTACGTGCTTCTGTTTACAAAGTAGATGTTTTCCCCTAAAGTGTCATTTTAATATCTTTCAACCGTCCTCTCTGTAGGGCATGAAGGAGACCCCTGCCTACGATCATCGGACTGCATCGAAGGATTTTGTTGTGCTCGTCACTTCTGGACCAAAATCTGCAAACCAGTGCTTCATCAGGGAGAAGTCTGTACTAAACAGCGCAAGAAGGGCTCTCACGGGCTGGAAATTTTCCAGCGATGTGACTGTGCAAAGGGCCTGTCTTGCAAAATATGGAAAGATGCAACCTATTCCTCCAAAGCCAGACTCCATGTGTGTCAGAAAATTTGATCACCACGGAGGAAAATCATCAACAGCAGACTGTGAATTTGTGTATTTAATGCATTATAGCATGGTGGAAAGTAAGGCTTGGAATGCAAAAGGATGGCTAATATAAGAAATGTGATAGAATGGAGATCACAAGAGAGAAAGAAATAGAGAACGGAGTAGATTACATGGGGTGACAAAGGCAACACAGTCAGTGTGTTTCCATTATGCAACTTGTTTATGTAAATAATGTACACATTTGTGAAAACACGATTATTAAAAATAAGCACACAATGGAAATGACTGATGAGTACCACGTGACTTTCCAAGCGTTTAGGTTGTGCTAGAGAAAAAGTTTCCTTCAGATTGGTGACTGCCTATAAAAATAACCTAAAGCCATATTTCTATTCAAAGTTATAGTTAAAATGCTTCCTATATACTTGAGCATACAATAGGCTCTAAAATAAGTTGATTTGTTAAATAGGACATAAAAACACGGAACACAATTTGCAGTACAAAATAATCTTTAAATTTGGAATCTTAATTCTAATTAAAGGCTTTGGTAAATAAGAAAAAAGTAGTCAAAGTCATTTTTTTGAATAATTTCAAAATCATAAAAGGTGTTTTATCAAGGACTTTAGAAAAGAAGAAAGAAAGAAACACAACCAAAACAACTTTGCTTTTCCATGAACTGCTATTGACATTTTTCAAAAGTTTAATTTTGCCTATCGATTAATTAGAACTGTTATAAGACAAAAAGAGTACCTTCATATTCTAAATGAATGACAGTGTATTAAAGATGCCCAGTACGTGTTGGAAACAAAGCTAATGAAAAGATTGCCATTTTTTTTTTAAGCTTTGCCATGGCCTATGTTTTCATAAAATTAGACTGGTAAATATAATTAGTTTTACATACTCAGCAGCAAAGAGACTTGAGCTATAATGTACTACACTGAAGCACAGCAGGAAAATGGGGGGAAACTTTGTCAATTAACCAGGTTTTGCAACACATAGACCATATGTCTGAAGCAGGAGCTGACTTTTCATCTTTGAAACCAGAGGCTTTACAACACAAATGAAAAATCTCCATGGGATTTGCTATCATAATATTTACCACACAGATGAATTCAGTATGAGGTCACTTGGCCATCCTCAAAATATTTATTTTATACTTTTGAGGTCCTAAAATAATTTTAGTGTACAGAGTTCTCATGAAATGGACACTCTAGGTAGACAGCGTAGGGAGGTTCCATTGATTCCAGAAGCTCCTGACTAACAATGACACCATCTGAGCTTTTTATCCCAAATTCTTTCTGCAACAGCTGTTTTATTACCAAAGACATAGTTTCTGTATTCTTCAGACATTGAGGTTAAGAAATATAAATAGAATACCTTGTAAAACCTACATATCGCTAATCTTTAGAAACCACAGTTCCTAAATTCTTTGAAACCAATTTACTGCTTTTTTACTTATCTTAGTTCTAAATATCATGTCGAGAGCATTGAAGAAAAAAAAGGTTACCTTACAGTTGTTACTTTAAACTCTTAGAGACCACAAGTCTCCCCTTAATTTTCTTTTAAACTCCATCTGCAATTTAAGTTCTCCCAGTAGTAACTGAATTTGGGTCTGTAACTGTATTAAAGAATTTTAGCTTCCCACACATATTTAGTAGGATGATTAAGATTTATGTTTCCTGCAAAAACAAAAATTATAAGCTAAATTATCCAAGAGCTGAAGTTTGTATAAACAGGTTGCTGTAAGCTTGGTGACATGAAAATGGAACATTTCAGTCAAACATTTCCTATGTAGCAGTTACATTTAAAATCCAATTTCTACATCATTTCCCTTATGTTTGCCCTTTCAAAAGTTATTATTCAAAGTAATTTATTTACAGGAAATGTTAATGAGATGTATTTTCATATAGAGATATTTCTTACAGAAAGCTTTGTAGCAGAATATATTTGCAGCTATTGACTTTGTAATTTAGGGAAAATGTATAATAAGATAAAATATATTAAATTTTTGTCTTTCAAAATTTGAATTCAGAGTTTCTTATATTTTGCTATGGGAAGAACTTTCATAGACTCATAAATACTCAGAGTTTAACTGGACCTGGTCTGATTTCGCAGATAGAATGGAAATCCTTTAGACAATATCACCAGTGGATGATTAAAGAGGTTTACTGTTACTGAAGGTAGCTTGTTTATGGAAAGCTCTTTTCAAAGACTCACCCCAAACTTCTTCACAGCCCTCGAATGCAGGTACTATATTTTCCATAATCTTTTCTCTAAGCTAAAATGTTCTAAAATAAAAGTAGCAACCTCCTTAGGGTATTGGTTCATTTTCATAATTCATGAAGAGGCTGCCAGATGGCTTTGTCTGCATTTGCAGATGAGCACAGTTAACGTGGCTCTGAGTAACTCAAATCCACTTCCTGGGAAGTGGGTCTCTCCTTTGCTTCTTGAACCCAGAGGTGCTATGAACGTATGATTGGTAAGTAAGAGTACTTACCAATTATAAAACTAGGGATGGTTTTAAGATCTCATGTTGTATTAGAGAGGATAATGGGCTGGAAATGTAGAAATAAACATTCTATCACATAGTTTTATAGAATGGATTATGTGTGGCTATGGCAGCTTAATGACACTAAAAATGTCCCATAGCTAGAGATCAGAGTTAAGACTACCTCCAATACAGATGAAATAATTTCCACATCTTTTTAATCACTTTTTCTCTTTTAATCACTTTAATCTCTTTTTAATACACTTACGGGTATTATTAAATAGTTATCCATTACCTCAAACAGAGAGAATATTCATATTTTCTAAGTAAAGTGTTCTATGACAGGCATATGGGGAAAATCAAAGTTCAAAATCCTCAAGTCAATGGCTAAAACTTTTCTCCCTTATTTCCATATCCTCTTCTGTCTCAGTCAGAGAGGTTCTTAATGCCTGGGGGAGCTGGGACTCCAGTGGCACCGAGGGTCTGCGCAGCTTCTCACTGGAATGACTGGTGGCATGATAGGACCTCCGAAGTTTATTAGTTTGACTATAATTTCTGATGTAGCTCACTTTTAATAATGTCCAATGAATTATTAGGACATCCAAGATTAAGCCATTGATCCAAGATTAAGCCATTTCCCATTTGGAAAAGATAAAAAAGCCACTTTCTATTTCTTAGAGAAGATATTTTAAGCAAAGTACCGTTAATACTTGTAGGACTTAGTGAGCCGAAAACCAAACCAGAGATGAATGGAATGTAAGTCAAGAAAAAAAAAAAAAAATGGAGAAAACTCTTTGCTTTTGCTTCGCTAGAAATTTTAACCAATCCCAACCAGGTGTCTGGAGCCCATGGCCTGTAACTTAACCTTACATGGGAAACATGTGCTACCTGAAAGTTAGATACGACACTATATTTTACCATATGGGGGTGGGGGAGGAGTATTCACCTCCATATTCTGTCTCCTTTTAGATAGAGAATGAGTGGCATTTGAGACATTTCTGCCTTCATATAAAACTGGTCGAGGTTAGAAATTTGGCGTGGTGTAAGCCTCTTGAGGCCTTCTTTCTTATGTATCTGGAATGGTCAAAGCATCACCCATGCTTAACTGAGAATAGATTCTGGTGATGTAATCGCCACAGGACCACGCCCCAGTGGTAGCTGCCACTGCTTCACACAGTAGAATGATTTACTCCTTCAGCTCTATTTTTTCTAGTTGCAGAAGTGCATCGACTCAACTAAAATTGCTATTGATACTTCTGACATGTCAACGAAGGCTGCACTCCTAGCTCCTCAAAACTTACATTCCTCCACTCAACACAGTCACCAAGTACCCACTATGTGCAGGGCCACTTGGTAAGCACAGTACATAGAGTAGAGAGCCAAACCTGGAAAGCCCATGCTCTCCTTTTAACATTCCAGTTATTTTTATAGTCATAACTAAGGAGCCAAAAACTAAATAGCAAAGACATCAATCCTACAGGAGACAGAAATGAGCACTATGGCAACAACCGAGGCAGAGCAAAGGAACGGAGGGAGACATTTAGTGTTACTTCCCATTGTTAGTCAGGGAAGGTCTCTCAGAGAAGATGAAAGAAGAGCAGAAACCTAACTGAACTGAACGGTTGGCAATGAAAAGGTCTGGAGAAACTGACACAGGCAGGAAAGAGCTCGGCAAACGCGTGCCAGGGGAAGATGAGACTAGGATGGGTGAGTGGAGAGAGAGAGGACCCAGGGCTAACATGGACTGGATCAGACAGTGTAGAAACTTACTGCCCCTCATTTGTTTTGTCTTGAAAGAGACATGGAACTAGTGGAAGCTTTTGAGCAGGGGAGTAACATGAGCTAATTTATGTTTCTGAGGGATCATCCGGGCTGCTGTGTGCAGAACAGACTATAGCACATTTGGATAAAAACTGCCATTGGCTTGGATTAGTGAGATAAGGCAGAGATCAGGAGAAGTGGATGGATTTAAAATATGCTGGCAGTACAGCTGAGTAGATTCGCTGTTGGACTGAATGAAATTGCAATAGAAGAGGGAATCTCATTAGACTAGCATGAGAATTTGGAACACAGGAAGAGACACGATTAGTAAGAAAAGTTAAAAAATATGTTTTCTGTACAGTGCCCTTGTATTTAACATATAAAGACAGAATTTCCTTCAGTAGAATACCATCAGTTCTTTAGAAAGTTGTCCCTTGTAAGTCTCTCACTAGACATCCAGAGCTCTTTGAAAATTCAATAAAGGAGGAATTGCATCAACAGAAAGAGAAACCTTATTGGACTCACCAACAGAAGTGGTTACAACAAATGGAAAGATGAAGGGGTGGCAGGAAAATATAGAAAAGAGAACAAACTGGAACAAGAGCACAAAGAATGAGCAGAAGTTCATGTGAAAGTGTAAGGAAGAGATGCATGGAGAGGAATGCAGAAATCCTAAAAAGTGCTAATAAGAAGCTTCAATTTAATACAGATGTTCAAGGATTTCAAGAAAGACTTACAGCAAGAATTCTCTGTTGACTCACAGCAGTATGTTTAGAAAATTATTTTAGCAAAGGGTGTAGCTCAGGCAACATTCCCATTGACTTGGGCCATTTAATTGCATTAAGGGGAAATTTGTCAAAGCAAATCATAGTTCTCTTTGAGCATTAAGTAATTGTATACCGCTGGACCTGGGAATTCTAAAGAAATAACAATATGCAAGTAAGTGAAGTACTTTCATGAGAAATGCATTTGCCATCATCCCTCACATATACGTCATGAATACCACAGCGCACAAAGCTTTTAAAATTTCCTGGGGGTCAAAATTTCTTATAGATGCTGTGGATTTGTTTTATTTGCTCCACACCTTCCCCCTTCACTGCACCTGCTACGCCAGTCATCATTCTGTGTTTAATGGCCAGTCTCCAGGGCCTAGTAACAGATGGAGAACATCAGATCACTTAGCACATATAAAATATTATTAGTCCTAGTTAAGCTTTTCAGACAGACCTTGAAATTGAGATTGTTTTATCTTCCATTTCTTTTCCTACCTTGCCTATCATTCCTTCTGGTTTGGTTCTTGTCTGTTCCATTGATTCTGTGCCCAATTTTATACCACACTTAAATCTCATTGAGATTTTTAAAAAGACAGAGCAATGTTTAGGGTAATCTCGCAGCAATGTTCAAATGATTTAACCCACCTTCATGTCTTATAAGTATCCAAGATTCAAATACAAGCTGCTGCTTTTTATAATGCCTGAGAGGAATACACAGGACAATACCATTTTACATGTTTCAATGGACCTTGAATTGTCTATGGGAAGTAAATCCCTCATTATATTTTGGGCTTCAGTTTTGAGACTATTAAAACTCAGTGTTAGCCATGGAGAAATGTAGGGATGGTAGGTAAAAAATGTCTAAAATAAAAGAGGTCAAGACAACAAGGAAGTAGTCAGAATTTACTTTTATAAGTTTAAAGTTTCTCAAAACACTGTTTTAAGATTACGGGAAAAGGTAGATATCTGTTATTTAATGGAGAAAAACAACTCCAAAGAGACCTGATCAGTGTTAAGAGTACAAAAGAATAAAGAGATAGTCCATATGGGAGAAAAGGACAGGCAGAGGCGATTCAAAAACATGTTGAGGGAGCAGGGAATATGTGGATTTTCCTTTTAGAAAAACATGTTTTAGTATCCTTGAAATAGGATAAATAAAGGAAGCATTTGGACTGATTGGGCAAAAACTGGCTGTTAGGGTGGAGGCTTCACAATAAAAGGATTGATTGGGTGAAAACTGGCTGTCAGGATGCAGGCTTCACAAAAAAAAAAAAAAAAAAAATCAATGATTTAGGGACTATCCAAACAGTATTGTGCTAGTCCAACATTCTCTTATTCTTCAGGTGACATTTCTGAGAATCCAACTCTTACCCCATTGTTTATGTGGACTCTCCCAGCGGATACAGACAATAGTAATGATAACAATCTTACATTTATACAGCACTTTTACTTTACCTCAGATTGCCATCACATGTGTTATTACGCTTTATTCTTTACAGTAAGTTTGTAATTCTCCTCTCCTTTGAATGTTTGCTATGGACCAGGTGCTGGCTTAATGGGGTCTCGACATTATCTCTTGTTCTTCACAGCCACATCTCCACAGTTAGGAGAGATGGAGCCAGGATTGAAGACGATGACCACGTAGGCCAGAGTTTTCACTCTTAACTATTAGCTGATGGTACCTCCATTACCAGTAACTAGCCCCTTTCTGATTTGGGTGGATTCTGTGGCTTGCCTGATGTCATGCAGTCCACGAATATCAGTGCTGATGCTAAAGACTATTTTTGGTAACCATTTCTTCACTCTAAACTTTGCTAATTACATCCTAAAACAATGTCCTAACTTTCTTTAAAACCATAGAAGTTAGTTCTGAAATTAGGATGAACAATCAATATACCTCTCTCTCCCTCAGGAGATATTCTTTGCTGTTGGTTTCTTTCAAAGGACAAATGCAACCAGCTATTAATATTTTGGACAATATTAACAAGAACAGCTTAAGGCTAATATACCATTCTGTAGGTAATAATGCATGCAAATAAATATAGTATCATTTGATATGCAAATAATTGAAAGGTAATTTGAAAGTTCAAAGTTTCACAAAAAGAAAGAAAGCGGAGATGGTATTTTTAAAAACATAATTCAGGAGTGCGACTGGGATTAGCTTTAGTATGACTAACACACTAAAATAGCAATTGAATCCCCACCCCGCCCCACCTTACATTCTGTTGTGAGAACATAGCTCAGAGCAGAAAATTGATCACCATTTTTTTGAAAACACTGTTATATTTTTAAGAGTCAGTTTAAAATTCCATTGAACTTGTACTCTGTTCCAAGTCTCTTACTGAATATTGTCTCTATTTACATAGTACACAGAATTACAGAATTACGTGGTGAGAATATGTACATTACTCTATGCCTGCAGACATTTTAAAAAATATCTAATCATGCTGTCAGGGAAAGTGAAATGCAGACTGAACAAAATAATTCCCTGAAGTAGAGACCTTGGGTTGGGGCTGGAGGAAGTAGAGGCAGAGGCAGAGATTTGCCCACACTATGACCAGTATGCTTTGATTTCCCACCTGTGCTTTATTTGCAGGCCAAGTTCTCTTAATGCAGTCTTTTAAAATATTACCATTTCTTGTTTCCCTGCATGGCTTGGCCTAAAGAATTTATCAGCTTCTGGCAGGACACTGTTCTCTTATGTTAGGAACAAAGCTTCACTGATGTCCTAAGTTTATCCACTCATTATATTTTTTTCCTTAAAGAGATAACTGAGGCTGATCACCAATTTGAATTTTGTCCTAAAATGTCTGGGTTTTGATGAGTAATTTCCATCAGAAGATGAAAGTTTCACTTGGGAAGCATTTCTTAAAGAAATGCAACAACGTTATGAAGCAGAGTCAGTAAGACCAGACTTTGTGGAATGACCATTATTTGTTATCAATAAGCAGTTTATTTGTTAAGAAGTCCAAAGTTTTTCGTTTTAACCCACTTCTATAAAAATGGCTCAAGTTGAAAATATCTTTGTTGCTTATTGGAGTGATATAATTATTAAAGGTGATAATGTATTTGAAATCACTTATACGTGAACTATAAGTAATTTTAAAAATAAAAAAAAAAAAAAATGGTACCTGACTGCGCTGGTTGTCTTGTGGAGGAGGAAAACTGTTCACTTACATCACAGGAAACAGACTGATAGAAGATTCTTCAGTGGGTGATTCTCCCCAAATCTCTAGCTCCCTGAGGGTTTGGCCAAAAGGAGACACCTGAGGAAAATTTGACTATGAGAACAGATAGCTGAGTGTGCATCCCCCCTTGGCAGTCATCTCACAGCACACTGTTTGGCAGTGACTGGATTTCTGGATTTCTCCCAACAGGCTATGTTGAGCATGAGCAGGCCTTCTCTTAACTCTTCTGCAGGGTTCAGGAATGACTCCTTCATGCCCAATGGTAGTAACTCCTACCCAGTCCTAGCTCTGGGCACTTCAACATTCTTGGTCACCTTTTCCTAACTCTGCCAACACCATTATAAAATAGTCCCATCATCAACCTCTTCTCAATCACCCTTGTCTACCATCTATTTCCTGCCAGGACCTTGACTGATACTTGACTGATAAAACGTTAGTCTGCTTTCTTTCTCACTGTTTTCCTTCACGATTTGTGAGAGTCAAGATGCATTGGCTAAAGATAATAAATTTTCGAGATCAGAGAGTCATCTGGCTTCCAAATGTGTCTAGTTTTGTCTATAGAGACATGTCTAGTTCTGTCCACAGAGCACTGGCTCATATAGTCATCTGTGCATATCAGGGGGGCTTTGGTTCCAAGCCCACTGCCAACACCAGAATCTACACTGCTCAAGTTCTGCAGTTGTGCCTAGGAAACCTGTCCGTAGAAAAGTGGCGCTCCCATAGTTGGTTCCGCACCCCTCCAGTACTGCCTTTTCTATGTTCGTTTGCTGATGCAGAGCCTGCAGTTGTTGGGGGATGGCTCTATTAATTGAAAAAAAATCGTGCTATGAGTGGACCCTTGCAATTCAAAGCCCTGCTATTCGACGGTTAACTGTGCACTGACACAGAAAATTGAAAGTTTATCGCATATAAATATGGATTTCTAGATTCTCCTGAAAAGCAAAACAAAACACCCTGAACTATAGGATAATTCTGAGCCTGAATTTCTGTCTACAAATAATTGCTGAGAGCGAGCTGGAATTCTCGGGATCATTGCAGTTCCCACCACTCTGTGACTTTTCTGAGCACCAGCTGCTTAAAAATAATTTTTCAATGTGCACTATTTTTCTTTTTGAACATTAAGGAAAAAGAACTAATTGTTATACCATTTCTCAGCTACAAATACTCCTACGTGTCCCATGACCCTCAGAGTAGCTTCTAAATGCAGTAGGATCTGTCCTGCTTCTGGATCTTGGCTCATCTCTTCCCCCTTCTTTTGTTCTTCTTCAGCCAACCTTATTTTCTTTTTGTTCCTTGAAATGACCTCGCTTGTTCTCATCAAACTCTCTCTTCTTTCAGGCCTGTTGCCTACATAGCATCCACATAAACATCATTACCTGAACTTCATGGGGTTCGCTATCTTACTTCATAGAGGTCCACCAAGCACTACCTTTTAAAAAGGTCTTCTCTCTAAAACCAGAAGTTTTACATTTTGAGAGGAAAGTCTACCACAATTCCAGAAACTTGTTTGTTCTTTCCACTGGCTTCTCCACCTTTTAAAACTCCAGCACCACTACCTCCTAGCCTCATCTACCAGCAAATCCATAAATTGTAGCAGCAAGTGAACTAATACTGCATGACCTCTGTATGTTCCCAGATTGTGAATGTTGCTTCAGCCCTGGGATTAAGGGGTATAAGAATTATTGTGCAGTATTAAAACCAGATGGTGTTATTTTAATTAGAGTAATGGGGGTTCTTAATCAGGAAAAGTGCACTAACAAAGCCAGGATATATCATCATGACTTGCAAAGCCATTACTTTAGAATATCATTGAAAATTTTCTGTAGAACTATCTGTTTCCGTTAACATGCCCTTGTAAGCCTTTTCCAAAATTCCTTCCATAAACTTTTATTTTTTCAGTTCTTTCAATGAAGAGACAAAAAGAATAAATGTTGTAAAAGCTCATACAGATACAGTTTTGGTGCTTCATTTTTAGGGTGTGTGTATGTGTGTGTGTGTGTGTGTGTGTGTTTTCTTATGTGCATAAGGTGTGTTTTTCTCAGAAATAAAGAAAATAAAAGACAAATCCTCCCTTTGGAACCATTACCCACAAAAGAGTCCTATGAGACAAGTGAAATTTAATTTGGGAGGGATGAATGGAACAATCTGGTCCCATAAGTAGTGTAATATACTTAGCTTCACTCCAATCATTTTAATAACTCACACCCACACTTTATCCTTTTCACTTGCCTGTGTTTTAGCACTTCTCTGTCTATCTCCAGAGACTTGAGCATTCCTTCCATGTTTCTGACACTTGTGCTTATATATATTGGGGCTGATCCTCTCTCCTCCATCAGATTTTAAATTTATGGTGCACCAAGAACTTTATAACTCCCCACTCCACTTAGCCCCACAGCTGAAGACTTAACCTCCTCCACAAACTTTTCTATAGACCCTTCTGACCCCTAGTGATCCTTTCCTTCTCCAGATTCGTTTTGCATTTTTCACTGCATCACACTCTGCAGCTCTTTGCTGCAATAACATTTACTGAGCACTTGTTGTATTACACACATTTTTTTCTACATTAAATATGTATTACATAAATTAGTTCTCATAGTAACTCTATGCATCAACTGCTGTCTTTATACCAATCCAATAGGCCAAACTTTTGCTCAAGACATAAAGCCAATGAATGATGGCAACTCGCTCAAGTTTCTAAATTTAGAAACCTTTTAAATTATTCTGTTTAATTAAATTTAACATATATACATGCATATGTATTTGTGTGTATGTACGCATGTGTGTGTATATTATAAATATTATCTATCTTCATTCTCAGCGAAATGTCATTCTATATTCAAAAAGAGTTTATTCTGTATTCAAATTTACTGAGATACATTTATTGAGAGCCTTCTATAGTATGTACCTAAATAGATCCTTAGGTATATGTATAGTATATACGTAAATAGACCCTTAAGTATATACTATAGAAGGCACTCAATAAATATATCTAAGTAAATTCAGAAGTTGTAGTTGGAACTCAATAGTCTGCATGAGAGTCTCTGCAGTGCTATATTAGCTCACCTAGCTTAATGGAGCCAAGTTATTTTTGTTTTTGTTTTTGTTTTTTTTTAATTGTTGGGGATTCACTGAGGGTACAAAAAACCAGGTTACACTGATTGCATTTGTTAGGTAAAGTCCTTCTTATAATTGTGTCTTGCCCCCAAAAGGTGTGTCACACACTGAGACCCTCACCCCCTCCTTCCTTCCCTCTCTCTGCTCTTCCCTTCTTCCACCTCCTCCTTCCTTCTCTCTGTCTGTTCTTCCTTTCCCTCAGCACCCTCCCTCCTCTCTCTCTCTGGTCTCCCCTTCCCCCACCCCCCACCATGTACACTGTACTAGGTAATTAATTGTCCTCATATCAAAATTGACTGCATAGGATTCATGCTTCTCCATTCTTGTGATGCTTTACTAAGAATAATGCATTCCACTTCCATCCAGGTTAAAACAAAGGCTATAAAGTCTTCATCTTTTTTAATGGCTGAATAGTATTCCATGGTATACATATACCACAGCTAGTTGATCCATTTCAGGGTTGGTGGGCATTTCAGCTGTTTCCATATTTTGGTGATTATAAATTGAGCTGCAATAAACAGTCTAGTGCAAGTGTCCTTATGGTAAAATAATTTTTTTCCTTCTGGGTAGATGCCCAGGATTGGGATTGCAGAATCAAATGGGAGATCTAGCTTGAGTTCTTTGAGGGTTCTCCATACTGCCTTCCAGAAAGGTTGTAGTTTGCAGTTCCACCAGCAGTGTAAAAGTGTTCCTTTCTCTCCACATTCATGCCAGCATCTGCAGTTTTGAGATTTTGTGATGTGGGCCAATCTTGCTGGTTAGATGAAATGTCAGGGTGGTTTTGATTTACATTTCTCTAATAATTGGGGACAATGAGCATTTTCTCGTACGTTTGTTAGCCCTTCATCTGTCTTCTTAGAGAAGGTTCTATTCATGTTTCTTGCCCATTGATATATGGAGTTGCTGGCTTTTTTCATGTGGATTAATTTGAGTTCTCTGTAGATCCTAGTTATCAAGCTTTTGTCTGATTCAAAATATGTAAATATCCTTTCCCATTGTGTAGGTTGTTTATTTGCTTTGGTTGTTATCTCTTTAGCTGTACAGAAGCTTTTTAGTTTAATTAAGTCCCATTTGTTTATTTTTGTTGTTGCAATTGCCAAGGCAGTCTTCTTCATGAAGTCTTTCCTCAGGCCAATATCTTCCAGTGTTTTTTCCTATGCTGTCTTTGAAGATTTGTATCATTTCATGCCTTACATTTAGGTCTTTTATCCATTTGAATCAATTTTTGTGAGAGGACAAAGGTGTGGGTACAGTTTCTGTCTTTTATATGTAGCTATCCAGTTCTCCCAGCACCATTTATGGAATAGGCATTCTTTCCCCAGTGTATATTCTTGTTTGGTTTATTGAAGATTAGGTGGCTGTAAGATGTTAGTTTCATTCCCTGGTTTTCTATCCAATTCCAAATGTCTATATCTCTATTTTTGTGTTAATACCATGCTATTTTGACTGCTATGGCCTTGTAGTACAGAATAAAATCTTGTATGCTGATGCCCCTGGCTTTGTTTTTATTACTAAGAACTGCCTTTTCTATACAGGATTTTTTCTGGTTCCATATCAAACAAAGAATTATTTTTTTCCAAGTCTTGAAAGTACGATGTTGGTATTTTAATAGGAATGGCTTTGAATCTATAGATTGCTTTGGGAAGTATAGGCATTTTAACAATGGTGATTCTTCCTAGCCATGAGCATGGTATGTTCTTCCATTTGTTAATATATTCTGCTATTTCTTTTCATAGAGTTTCCTAATTTTTTCTTTTTTTTTTTTTTATTAGTATTAGATCATAGCTGTGTACATTAATGCGATCATGGGGCACCATGCACTGGTTTTATAAACAGTTCAACACATTTTCATCACACTGGTTAACATAGCATTCCTGGTATTTTTTTAGTTATTGTGTTAAACAATCATATTCTGCATTCACTGAGTTTCACATATACCCTTGTAAGGTGCACTGCAGGTGTAATCCCACCAATCACCCTCCCTCTGCCCAACCTTCCCCCTCCTTCCCATCCCCCTCCCCCTTCCCCATATTCTTTGGTTATAACTCGGTTATAGCTTTCCTATGAAAGCCATAAATTAGTTTCATAGTAGGGCTGAGTACATCGGATATCTTCTCTTCCATGCTTGAGATACTTTACTAAGAAGAATATGTTCCAGCTCTATCCATGTAAACATGAAAGAGGTAAAGTCTCCATCTTTCTTTAAAGCTGCATAATATTCCATGGTGTACATATACCACAATTTATTGATCCATTCATGGATCATTTTGGAACAAAACGACAATGAAGACATGAATTATCAGAACCTCTGGGATACTGCAATGGCAGTCCTAAGAGGGAAATTTATAGCACTGCAAGCCTTCCTCAAGAGAACAGAAAGAGAGGAAGTGAACACTTAATAGGACATTTCAAGCAACTGGAAAAGGAAGAACATTCCAACCCCAAACCCAGTAGAAGAAAAGAAATAACCAAAATTAGAGCAGAATTAAATGAAATTGAAAACAAAAGAATTATATACAACAGATCAATAAATCAAAAGTTGTTTTTTTGAAAAGGTCAATAAAATAGATAAAACTTTGGCTAACCTAACCAGGAAAAAAAAGAGTAAAATCTCTAATCTCATCAACCAGAGACGACAAAGACAAAATAACAACAGACTCCTCAGAAATTCGAAAAATCCTTAATGAATATTACAAGAAACTTTATTCTCAGAAATATGAAAATCTGAAGGAAATTGACCAATACTTGAAAGCACATCACCTTCCAAGACTTAGGCAGAATCAAGTAGAAATGTTGAACAGGCTAATATCAAGTTCTGAAATAGCATCAACCATACAAAACCTCCCTAAAAAGAAAAGCCTGGGACCAGATGACTTCACTTCGGAATTCTACCAAATCTTTAAAGAGAAATTAGTACCTATATTACTCAACCTAATTTTCTTTATAGAATTCCTTCACCTCTTTTGTTAGGTATACTCCAAGGTATTTCATTTTCTTTGGGGCAATGGTGAAGTGAATTGTGTCCTTAATTAGCCTCTCATCTTGGCTGTTATTGGCATATACAAAGGCTACTGACTTGTGGACATTGATTTTATATCCTGAGACATTACTGTATTTTTTGAAGACTTCTAGGAGTCTCGTGGTTGATTCTTTGGTGTTTTCTAAGTATGGGATCATATCATCAACAAAGAGCAAGAGTTTGACCTCCTCTGCTCCCATTTGGATGCCCTTTATTTCCTTCTCTTACCTGATTGTATTGGCTAGAACTTCCAGCACAATGTTGAATGGTAATAGCGATAGAGGACATCCTTGTCTGGTTCCATTCCTAAGCAGAAAAGCTTTCAGTTTCACTCCATTCAGTAAAATATTATCTGTGGGTTTGTCATAGGTAGCTTCAATCAGTTTAAGAAATGTGCCAGCTATGCCTAAACTCTTCAGTGCTCTAATTAGAAAAGGATGCTGAATTTTATTTAATCCTTTTTCTGCATCTATTTAGAGGATCATATGGTGTTTGTTTTTGCTTCTGTTGATATGGTGAATAATGTTTATGGACTTGCATATGTTAAACCATCCTTGCACCCCTGGGATTAAACCTACTTGATCATGATGTATGAATTTTTTGGTGATAAGCTGTAATCTATTACCTAGGACTCTTCTCAGAATTTTTGCATCTATATTCATATGTGAAATTGGCCTGAAGTTTTCCTTTTTAGTTGGGTCTTTTCCTGGTTTTGGTATCAGGTGATGTTTGCTTCATAGAATGTATTGGGGAAAATTTCTTTCTCCTCAATTTTTTGGAATAATTTCTGCAGTATGGGAATAAGCACTTTTTTGAATGTTTGGAAGAATTCTGGTGTGACGCCATCCGGACCAGGGTATTTTTTGTTGGGAAATTTTTTTAATTGTTTCTTTGATCTCAGTGCTTGAAATTGGTCTATTCAGGAGATCTATTTCTTCCTGGCTAAGTCTAGGGAGAGGGTGTGATTCCAAATATTGACCCATTTCCTTCACATTGTCAAATTTCTGGGCATAGAGTTTCTGGTAGTGTTCAGAGATGATCTCTTGTATCTCTGTGGCATCAGTTGTTATTTTCCCTTTATCATTTCCAGTTGAGGTTACTAGATATTTTGCTTTTCAATTCCTAGTTAGTCCCACCAAAGGTTTATCTATTTTATTTATTTTTTTAAAAAACCAACACCTTGTTTCTTTGCCTGAATGATTCTTTTGTTTCCAGTTTCATTAATCTCTCATTTAATTTTGGATATTTCTTTTCTTCTGCTCGGTTTAAGCTTAGATTATTCTTCTTTTTCCAATTCCATAAGATGGCTTGTAAGTTTGTTGATACACTCTTTTTGTTTTTTAGATGTAGACATCTAAAATGATAAATTTTCCTCTCAGGACTGCTTTTGCTGTATCCTACAGGTCTTGGTAGCTTGTGTCTTCATTGTTGTTATTCTCAAGGAATTTAATAATTTCCTCTTTTATTTCTTCCTGCACCAAATTGCCATTCATCATAAGGTTGTTTAATTTCCATGCTTTTGTGTGGGGTTGAACATTTTTGTTGGAGTTCAGTTCCACCTTTAGTGCCTTGTGGTCTGAGAAGATACAAGGTAAAATTTTAGTTCTTTTTATTCTGTTGAGGTTTGTTGTGTGTCCTAGGATATGACCAATTTGGGAGAATGTTCCATGGGGTGATTAAAAGAATGTGTATTCTTTATCTTTGGGATGGAGTGTTCTATGTGCATCTATCAAGCACAGTTGTTCTAGAGTCTCATTTAAGTCCCTTATATCTTTGTTTAATTTCTGTTTAGAGGATTTGTCCAGCTCTGTAAGAGGAGTGCTAAAGTTCCCTGTTATTATGGTGTTATAGGATATCATATTGCTCAGCCTAATTAAGGTCTGTTTGAAGAATCTGGGAGCATTTAAGTTGGGTGCATAAATATTTAGAATTGGAATATCTTCCTGTGGTATTTTTCCCTTTACCAATATGAAGTGACCATCATTGTTTTTTTTTTTTTTTTTACTTTAGTTGCTTTAAATCCACATGTATCTGAAAATAAGATTACCACCCCTCTTTTCTTCTGAATTCTGTTTGTCTGAAAAATTTCTTCCAACTCTTAACTCTGAGTTTTAATTTGTCTTTTGAGGCCAGGTGTGTTTCCTGAAGACAGAAAATGGATGGCTTGTGTTTTTTATTCAGTCAGCCAATCTATGCCTCTTCAGTGGGGAATTCAAGCCATTCACTTTTATTGAGATAATTGATAAGTGTGGTAACATTCTATTCATCTTATTTTGTTAAAGTCCATTGCTTAGTTTTATCTTTTGCATCATTTGGAAGCTTGGTTCTGTCCTTTCATTTCTGAGTTCTTACTTTGCTGTGGATCCATTGTGATGGTCAGTGTATAAAATAGGTTGAAGTATTTCCTGTAGAGCTGATCTTCTTGTGGCAAATTTCCTCAATGTTTGCATATCAGTAAAAGATTTGATTTCTCTGTCAATTTTAAAGCTTAGCTTAGCAGGATGTAGAATTCTGGGCTAGAAATTGTTCTGTTTAAGTAGATTAAATGTAAATGAAAATTGTCTTCTGGCTTGAAAAGATTCATTAGAGAAGTCTGAAGTCACCCTGATGGATTTGCCCCTGTAGATCAATTGGCACTTACTCTTGGCAGCTTGCAAAATCTTTTCTTTTGTCTTGACTTTGGACTGGTTCATTACAATGTGTCTTGGAGAAACCCTATTAGAGTTGAGGAGACCTGGAATCCAATATCCCTCTGAAAGGAGTGTGTCAGCATCTCTGGTGATATTTGGGAAATTTTCATTTACAATATTCTCTAGTATGGTTTCCATTCTTTTGGGGCATTCTTCTTCCCCTTCTGGGATTCCTATAACTTGTATGTTTGAACACTTCATAAATTCCCATAATTGTGTCAGTGAACATTTTGCTTTCTCTCTTTTCTTTTCTGCCTCTTTAACTATCTGAGTTATATCAAGAGCTTTGTCCTCTACCTCTGAGATTCTTTCTTCTGCATGGTCTAATCTGTTGTTGATACATTCTATGGCATCTTTAAGATCTCTAATTGCTTCAATTCCTTCAGCTCTACACTATCCTTCATATCGTTCATCTCTTATTTAATTCTGCTTGGGATTTCCTTTTAGTTGTTTTCCACTTTCTCAGAAATTCCTTCATTGTTTTCAACAGCTGTATTTTGAATCCCCTTTCTTGTCATTTCTAACATTTCTTATAGGTGGAATCCTCCAGAGTAGCTACCTCATGGTCCTTTGTGGGGTGGGGTGGGGTGGGGGGGGGGTGCTCTGGACTGGTTTGTCATGCTGCCAAGATTTTTCTTCTGATTCTTCCTTATGAGTGTTTTCTTTTCTCTGATTCCTTGCCCTAATTTTACTTTCAATATCTCTTGCTCTTTAAGTTACTGTGCCTCTGGCCTAAGGTTTCTATGAGTCCTTTTGGTTCTAGACCAAAAGGATGAGAAGATTGAAGAGCAAGAAGGGAAAAAGATTTAAAAAATACAAAAGAGAGGGAATGAGTAAAATGGAATATTAACATAAAGAAGAGAGGCACAGAAAGAGGGAGACAGGAGTAATAAAGGTGTACAAAAGGGTACTTCGACCCAATCTTAAAAACACCCAACCTCTGAGGGTGCTGGGTTATGTGTTTCCCTTGAAGTCAGCATCTCTTTGCCAGCCTTAGCAGGCATGGTACCCAATTTCCACCAAAATAGAGAGGAAAGACAAAAATACTATAAATCAAACCAAAACAAACAAACAGAAAACTATATGGGATAAAACTGGGGGGAAAAACAAATAATAGGGGCAGAAACACTAGCAAAAATGAAGTTCTTATTATTAAAGAAGGCAACAATGGAAAATTATATTTAAACTAGAAAAATGAAGAAACAAAAGAATAATTTTGAGAGAAAATGTTGAAATAAAGAAAAACCAAAGCAGTATATATCTTGCTGAATATTGTCTGGGCAACAAGTGATCTTCTGGGGTATGAAATGTTAATCACAATGCTGATACAGCTGCATGAGGTGGAGACTGGAGGTCTCTGCTGATTTCTCAAACACTGCAGGGTTGGGAGCCTAAATCTCTCCTTAGCCCACTTAAAAGACACTTTACCAGGGGTCCTCAAACTACGGCCCACGGGCCACATGCGGTGGTGTGATTGTATTTGTTCCCATTTTTTTTTTCTTTTCTTTTCTTTCTTTCTTTTTTTTTTTTTTTTTATTTACTTCAAAATAAGATATGTGCAGTGTGCATAGGAATTTGTTCATAGTTTTGTTTTTTTTAAAACTATAGTCTGACCCTCCAATGATCTGAGGGACAGTGAACTGGCCCCCTATTTAAAAAGTTTGAGGACCCCTGCTTTAAGCCATTAACTTTGGCTAAATAGAAGCTTTCCCAGGAAAGCACCTGTTTCTGGGCTCTCTCCTGAAGTGGCTGCCTGCTTATCCTGGTGGCCAAAACAGGGCTCACTCTATGCCCCTGAGGCTGCAAGGCAGCTCTCCTACTGCCAAACACTGAAAGCTCTGCTCTTCTCTGGCTTCTCAGTCCCGGCCTTTGGTGCTGCTTAGTCCCTAGATCACTCGCCCAAGTTCTCCCAGCCTGAGCCTTCCTCTGTGACCCTGAGGGTAGAGCCTGCAGGAGCAGTTCTCCCCGGCTGCACACGCAGCCCACAGAGGATCCATTTCAGCTCAGCAGCTCAGTCTGGGGCTCTAACAATGCTTAAAGGTATCTGCACTCTTGCCCAAGTTCTCCCAAGGTAATTCAACTGAGTACCCAAGCCCAAAAAGCAAAACAACCCACAGGGAAGGGCTTCCCTATTTGTAATCTCACTGCTATTGTAGTTACAGCTATGGCAGCCATGGCTTCAGACCAAACAAACTCAACCACTTGCTACTTCTCCACTGCTTTAGGCATCCTCCTGGGGTCCAGAAGTCTCTTGCTGTCTCCATGCATCCCCAAAGGGATGTTTCTGAGCAAATCCCAGAAGCCAGAGATGCCTGGAGTTTTCTCTCCCCAATCACCACGCCCCAATCACCATGGAGTCATCACGCCCAGTTGCAAAGAAGCTGTTACTTGGTCTACATCTTGCTCCCTCCTCCAATGGAACCAAGTTTTACAAACCTATGTGACTTTAGTACTTCTATTTTGACATCCATTAGAGTATTTCGAGAAAATGGATTTATGTTATGCAATTGAGATTATTACTTTTAGAATCTAAAGAAGAAAAACTGAGACAGCAATATCTTCCCTACACCAACATGACCAGAAACAATAATTCCTTTCTGGTGTAGAAAGAGTCACAGTATAACTACAAATAACTCACCTTAATTTATACTATGGTAAGACACAGGATGCCAGGAGAGAGAAGAGAAAAAAGGAACCAGTAATAAGCATCTTTTTGTCTTATCACCCAAATTTATACCAAGTTTAAACTTTTAAAACTGTGTTTTAAAGCAATTTAAATAAGTCAGTTACAGGAAATTAGAATATCTGTGCTTATTTGTTTTCTTTGTGTAGGTGTTCTTAGAACTTTGTGGTGTCAACAGACTTCAAGATGTTCAAAAACATTCTGAAATTCTTTGCAAGGTTATGTGTTCCTTAGTATGTTGAAGTAAGAGTGTAGATAGCTTTTATCAGTTCCTCAAAGTGGCTTTTGCCTAATACGCTCAAAATTTGGGGTCAATGAGGTCTGTTACTCACCTCATGATTATAATTTATTAGAAATAACCTAAAGTTATTCATTTTGTCCATCAAATAGAATAATGGATGCTAAGCTTATATGAAGGGAATTTTTTCATGTTTTAATGTCAGGAAAGTGAAAATAAACAAAATTGTTCATACTTAAGAAAAGCAGTTTTTAGTAACTTCTCAAAGATGATTGAGAACCCCCAAAGTGCTTTTGTTTATATAGGCTGTATCTATTAATATTTGACCATATTAGGAATTGGAAGAGAAAAGTTTAAAACCTGAGACTACATGAGCACACATTCCATTATCCCTCCAAGCGATGGCACCATCATATGTCATGTAGCCTGTGAAAAACTCCACTAGGCCATCAGGAGACAATTAGAATGAAAATGCAATGATGGTTTTGTCTTACTGTAAAAATAGTTTCCAATTTATAGCCCTTAAAGTCTGTAAGCGACCCTTACATATTCTCAGACTACATTTTGAAAACTGCTGCTTTAAAAAACTAAAATCTTATTGTTGAGACTGCCTTCCCATTTCTTTTTGAGTTTGGGAAAGATAAGATCCAAATGTGAGACTCATCTCTGAAAAATAGAATCAATGATAGGAAATTGTGTTATTCAACCAGGCAACCCCACTCTAATTCCATCCTTTATATTCTCTTTGCCTCACTTTTATTATTACATATCTATTTCATCTTGCTATATTATGTACATATTTACAAATCTTAAATTTATGGGGCATAACATAGGATTTAGTACTTAAAGGCTTAGAAGCACTGAATCATCATAGAATTCTAAGATTGAGACAATGACATTTTAAAACAATTTATTCTGAAATGATTAGGTGTAGTATCTGAATACTATTAGAAAATTTGTAACTTTTAGCAAGCTAAGAACACATGTAATGTAATAATCTTAAAGCAAGGAGGAGTTTTTCGTACTTCAGGCAAATCCTGTCTTCTTACAAAGTAACAATGTTTTTTTCTTCAGTTTCCTCAGCTATTAAATATGAGTAATAAAAAAAGCTTCTTTTAGTGCCTTGATACAGAAAATACCTTTGTAGAAATACAAGATTTTTATTATTTTTTTATTGTTGATTGTCATGAACATTTTGATGGCTCTCTCACAAAGCTGAGCCATGAGGCCATTTGTCCTACGTGAGTTCAATACATAATGGTCATGTGTCAGAGAGAAGGACATCTGCAATGGGAATGGGTACAACAGAAGCAGCCAGCATCTGGGTCAGTGTGTTCACCACTGACAACAAAACACCGTGTCTTTTTTGTGCAAAGGGTGGATTTCTCTCCCTGTTAGTAGCCCCTTGTTAAAGACAAATGTTTGAAAATGGGAGATTTCTCCCATGAAACCATAATCTGAGTCTGTGGTGTTGTCTAATTTCTGTTATGGGAATGGAGCTGACATCACCATCAGAAAATTATGACTTCTTTCACTTCAAAGCCAGAATGCAGAAGACAACGAAGGGAAACTTCCCCTTTACATTCAGGCAAAGTCACAATTGTGTATAATTCTGTTACCCATGTTGGGAGGCAATTGGACTAGGGTTTACCAGGTTAACCATCCTTTAACTAGAATTATCTTTCAAAGATGTCATGTTTATGTGTTCGCTAAAGCAACCAAATTGAGCCTTTCCTTCCCCTCCCACTAATCTCGGGCTGGAGAGTGCAAATGTCATCACTGTAATATTATAAGTCATGGAAACAACCCAGAAAAGAAGATTTTCATCCAAGGGTTCAAATCAAGTCCATATTTCCAGCTCTTCAATCACTTCCCCATGTTCTTTCATCAAACATTTCCAGCATACATCACACCTTGCTGCAAGTATTCTTTAAATTCCACTTGTCAGAATGACATGATGCAAAAGTTGTGCTTCAGGGTAGGAAAACAACTTGCCACCAATTTATCCATGCAGGCTTCCTTCAGTCCTTGACAGAATGTTCCAAGAAAATAGTATTGCTTTAGTTATCCCCCATTCTTTTTTTGACATTTCAGCACACGTTGCAAGAAATGATATCATGTGGTAACCTTCCTCTGTGAGAGCGCACACCACCTTTCAAATAAGATACTTGAACAAACATTGAACATGCATCCTACCTCTTCCCTGTGCACAGTTAACCATCACAACACCACAGAGAAGCTGACTTACAGAGGTCACTCCATGATCTGATGCTACAGCTAGGAATACAAGCCAGAAGCCCCTGCTCTTTAAAAGTGTTTCAACTAGAGAATACCCACCTGTTTGTTCAGAAAAGGAGGCACTCTCTTGGAGAAGGCCAAGAATTTGGCCAAGGGGACCACAGATCAGAGCTTCCTCAGCTCTGAGTAAGCATCCTTTTCAGAAGCTGTTCCAGTGATTGTTAGGCAGGTGTGACTTTTGCTGAGTAACTATTTCTATCAGTGCAAAGACAATTTAATTCCACTTTTGGTGTGCAATTCTTGTTTCTAAGAATATCAAAGATTAGAGAAGAAGTACTGCTCCATTTGGAAAATTCCAAACACACTCCTTCACCTATAAAATAAGTTATAATAAGCAAACAAACAAACAAAAAAAATCCCCAATGCATATCTCTATGAATATCAGGCAAAAGTATGTTCATGTTTTATTTGGGAGATAAATGCATTTTTGTTGTTGTGAGTTGAATTAGGTATCTGGAGTAGCTACTTAAGTTGGTAGTATTAAAACAAAACTTGAACATATTGAACTTACTCAAACCTCAAAATCAGAATACTTTATTACACCTGCCACTATGCCCTCCTATCCTTTACCAGCCAGAGTTGAGCTCAGCAGAACTACAGTGAAAACGTTCAGTTAAAATAAAACCAGAATTGTCTTCTATCTATAATTCCAGCAGTTTCTTAAATAATATTTGTTGACTACAATAACGAAATTGCTGTAAAACCCACGTCTGTGAAGGATGACCATTTCCCTTGCTCTTTCTATAGGAAAAAAATGTGCTATTATGGAGAAAGAGGATCTTTTTTTTTGTTTGTTTGTTTGTTTGTTTTTTAATTTTTTTTATGGATAAAAATATGCACCATAGATGTGGCCCAACCCATTATTCTCCCTCCCCCTAAACCTCGCCCTCCCTTACCCTTCCTTGGCCCTTTCCCCATAGTCTTGTGGCATAGTTGGGTTATAGCCTTCATGTGAAGGCTATAGTTTAGCTTTATAATAGGGCTGAGTACATTGGATACATTTTCTTCCATTCCTGGGATACTTTGCTAAGGAGAATATGTTCCAGCTCCATCCATGTAAACATGAA